>JARYZH020000356.1:0-288450 GCA_030021035.2 Notholithocarpus densiflorus
TTATAAATAGTTTTCAAAGATGGCTAAACTAAATAAACAACAAATCATTAAACAAACTATTGAAGAGAAACATGAAATTAACAACGAATGTGAAATGAGATGTAAGATTATAGTGGCATAACAATGAACATAGTATTTTGGGATTCAAAAATAAATTAATAAACGAACTATTTAAGAGGAACATAAAATTAAGAAAGTAAACATACCTCTTTGAAATGAATTGTGCGAAATTATAGTGGCATAAGGAGACGAAGATATATAAAAGAAGATTTTACAACATGCAAAGCAAACATTAAATGAAACTAACTCTTCAATTTTATAAATAAGGTGGCATTTATCTGGTATTAACTGCATTGTATAATTGGTTGGAAGTGGTTGCATTGAAGCCTAAAATGCTAAACGCTGAAATCTTTTAAGCTCCTACATTTATGTCTTCAAATAATCACCGAGTCGGAGTGAAAACCATTGAAGTTGAAGAGTGTTTGTACTGATAATCACTAAGTTGGAATGGAAACCATTGTTTTCTTAGAAGTTGAAGAGTTTTTGTATAGAGAAATATAGGTTGGAAGTGACTGAAATTCTTCGCTGGGTTTCATCTACAGGTGGGAAGGAAGAAGAGGGTTTGTGTGTAAAAATTTAGGCTTTCATCTACTGAATTGTGGGGTGGGTCAGCCTTGGCGTGGGTTAACCTTTGAGGTACACGTTAGTGGGGAATTCAAATGGTAGCCTTTGAGGTACACGTTGGTGGGGTATTCAGCGTGGGTTATCCTTTGAGCTACACGTTGGTGGGGGTTCAAAGTTGGGGTGGCCCAAAGGTTGTAGCCTTTCAGCTACATGTTGGTGGGGAATTCATATTTGGGTCAATATTTATGGGGTTGGACTTTTCATCTACTTTGAGAATGTAGTTATTTTTTTAGAAGATTACAATTGTTTGGTCATTGTCAACCTTAGCCCATATATGTGACAGTAAACATAAGTTACTATAAATTATTGGGTTACAATGAAAAAGTTTAATGGAAAAAAAGGTTAAAAAGACTAAATGGAAGCTTAGAGTGCCACATGGCAGGACCTCATGCATTCCCGCGTGAGGTCTCCGCTTTTATATATACTAGCTTATAACTCGCACAACGTGCGGGACACTTTTATTTATTACAAAAGACAAATTGTAGGTGAAAATTTAAACATTTTATAGTTAGATAATACCAAAAAAAATATTTTAAAAAAAATTGCAAGAAAGGAAACTATGAAATCTAATCTTGAAATTTCTTGTCCATTCAACAAAATTTGAAATAGACCCAAAAAAAAAAAAAGTCTTTCTTCATCACTCATGCACTCAAGCACATCAAAGGAAATGATTTTTTTTTTCTTTCTTTTGACTCCAAGAGTTAATTATTTCAAGCATGTTCCAAATTTCCAAAAAGATATACAAAATAAATTTAGGGTGGTCCAAGAGAGATAATAGGTGTATTTGATTTTGCTAGAAGCAAGTATCGGTGTCTTCAACTAACAATAATTAATAATTCAAATATCATGAAATTCAAATCCTATCTTAATAATCTATGAATTACATCAAACTACAGTAGTAAGTAGTCTCACAGAAACTTAGAAACAAAAGAATATTGCAAGGAATGCACCAACTGGCAAAATTTTAGACTATGTAAGATGAAGTCTCTACTTTCATATATACAAAGTCATTCTATCACTTTAACACCACAAAAAAATACCATAACTCCATATATTGTTAGAAATTTTTTTTTTTTTTTTTGTAGAAAATAAAAAGAAATAAATTGAATAGTCACTTCATAATTCAATAAAAATATCCTCAATGTACAACATAATAATTCCATACATTCTAAAAGAAAACATCAAAGAGAAATTTTGGATTCCATCTTACTTTTGTTGTTGAGTTTGAGCTATTTGTCTTAAAGCTTTCCTCTTTGGATTCCATCTTAATTTTGGATTCCAATTGAAATCCCTTTCCTGGTATAGAGCAATGCAGACTATAGGGTGCTTTACTCTTTACCATCTACCTAATTCTTTATAATTTTTTTCAATTGATTTGGACATCAATCATTGAACTATTAAGAAAGATATTTATAGTTACATATCTTTAAGTTAATCAAACCCAAAAGCTACTCTGTTGTAAGCATCGTACTGTTATCAAATGTTAAAACACACACACACACACACACACACACACATCTAACTTCATCTAGAGCTTTGGTGTGATTCCTAATTGACCAAGCCATCTATTAAATCTAATGCATCTCTAATATAATTATGCATGCCAATTTTAATTCAATTACCAATATGTTGCTATCATGTCTTTGTAGCTCTTTGAATCATCCTTTTATTCTCTATCCAAATAATAAATCATTTGTCCCCGGCTAGAATAAATAGAGGAATTCAACTTAAATAACTAAAAATCATTATAATGTAGCCATTAAAGTTGGGTATAAAAGTCAAGCATCCATACCAATTACGCTATCTAAAACCACAAAAATTTCATAGAATTTAAGCAATAATAGATCTAGATGATCCTTAAATCAACTGAAATGTATATTAAATATGGATTAACTTTTAAGCAATATTAATCATTATGGCAATTTTTAGTTAATTTATGATTATCATTACCTAATCTACCCAACCAATTGCACTGTATAAATATGCATTAGAAACTTCTCAATTATGAATGAAATTTTCCAAAAAAATCCATCCATGATGACCATGAACCATTTCAATGAATTTATTCTTCAGAACTTAGATAAGCATTACTTTTCTTGACTAATGGGTTTAATCTGCAAAAAGTGTGTGGAGCTGAGAGGATTTTCTTGGACCTGGAAAAAAAAAAAGGCAAAATTGAGAGAATGCAGGGAGAAATGTTCTGATGTTTCTGACAATGATGTTCTTTCTCTAAGAGAGTGTGTGTCTAAACATTTTTTGTAATGCTATAATGATAAACTATAGGTTCTAAATGAGATACTTAATGCGACTCTAAGTTATTGTGCAGAATTAAATTGCAATTGTGCTTTAGTTTGTTACTCTAGTCATGGATGGATACCTTTTGTAATTTAAGTTGAAAATTACGTAATCGGATTGTAAGATTGCTAATCTTGCAGATTAACTGTCACAAAACTTCAATACATTGACTTGGTAAACAAAATTACAAAACAAACATACAGCTGTAATTTTTTTCATTTGGTGTTCAAGTAATAACCTTGAAATATTTTTTTTCCATACAGTACAACAGAAAAGGGATCGAATGAGGTAAATAACATAATGAGATAGATAAATAGTACCTAAAAGAAGCACTAACAGAGAACACAATACTTTATAATTGTGCACTATATATTTTCTTCAGTGGTTTCATCTCCTCCCCACTGGAAACTCCAAGATCAATATAACACAACTGAAATTCTGAAACAAAAACAGAATATCATGCCCACTGTCAAATTGTAGTACTTTCAAAATGTAGCAAGACCAAATACCATACTTTACTAAAAACATAAACCAATATTGTGGCTTCTTTAATGTGTGAACCCCTTTATTTATAAGCTTTTTCCACACATAATTATCTTCCAAAATAGACCTTAAAAGTATAAGAGGATTAAGAAAACTGACAAAAGAAACTCGGTACATTACACTATAAATTAGGCAAAACAAATACTTCCATCATTCACAAATTGAAAAGAAATCATCTCAATTGAGTTAAGTTTGTATAAAGCCTTGAATTATTGAATTTTCTCATGTGACTACATGACAGATTCTCTACTAATCATCTCAACTTGCTGAAATTTCATGGTATTTAAATATCATAACTAATTGCAATTATCTACTTATCACCACAATTCACAGATTAGCAAAGTAAACTAACAAATGTAATTTAAACAGAACAATTTAAAACCTTCAAAACTGGTTACAATTCCTTTTACTATTGTTTCATTTTTGTTTCTTAGTACTAAAAAGATTCTCTATGAATTTTCAACAATGGCATACAACATGAAAAACCCAAGAAACCAAATATTGTACACACCAAAACCAACACCTAGGAATCTATGAGAATTTATTTTATTTTATTTAATAAGTAAATCTCTACGAAAATTATTCTCTACCATAACATACAAAGTAATCAATTTTGTACAAAGAACATTATACTTTCAGATTTAGCAATTTATGAAAGCTCAAATTTGTGTGAAAACACAAGAGCTGTTTAGACCCCTAATTGAAAATTAAGGCTAGATTGCTTTTACTCTTACTTAATCAAAGTGCGGAAACAAGAGTAAATGTGCACAATGAACCGATACTACTCTAGTGCATAAACATGAACAACAAGCAATAAAACTAAAGCACAAGAGTAAGGGAAGAGAGTGCAACCACAAGATGACACCATGACGTGTTATCAAAGAGGAAACCAAAGAACTCGACGAAAAACCTCTCCGCCACCCTCCAAGTGGAAAATCGATCCACTAGAGAATAAAGTTGGAGTACACGAATAACAAAAGACCCTCCAAGCCTAGTCTACCTAATGTACTTGAGCCCTCAAGCTCCTGCTACCAACTGACTTAACGAAGCCTTGTCTTCTCTAGCTCTCCGGATCTCGCAATACGCTCGATTGCATCCACTAAGCCTCACCAGCTTCTTTTGGCAAACCCCCAAAGCTTCCCAAGCTCCAAAATACTCTCTACACTTTGGAAAGGTGTGGGTTGTGTTTGGGTACAAATCTCCTCTCAAGGTATGACAATGGGAGAGGGAAGAAGAAGAGACTACAATGGATTCTCACTAAGGATGAGTAGCTCTCTCTCTAAAAGATGGGTGTGTGTGTTGTTGAAAACCTATCTAGGGTTTTTCTCTTTGAATGGCCTCCTCACAATTTCTGTGGGCAATAAGGGTATATATAGTATGGGTGAAAGGTAATAAAGTTACACCTAAAAATCCTCTAGGTAGAGTGTTTCACGAGTACTTCGCGGGAAGGCCTTACCCGCGAGACACTTGCGAAACTGACAGCCTGGCATGACTCTACAGCTTTCAGTCATGTGCTTCTCATGTGGCTACTTCATGAGTTAGCTTCTCGCGAGCTTCTCGTGAAATCCACTTGATATTTAATTAAGCTTAAGTCTTCACCAACTTAATACTAAACCCAATACAATAAAGTCCCACAAAATACAAGGAACAAACTTAAAAGCAATTACAACACTTTTTGTCATGGAATAAAGCCAACATAAAACATAGTTGTAAATCACAACTTTACAATTTAAAACATGCAAAACCTAGAAAAACCCAACATCAAAAATAATAAAATCATGACTTAAAATTATCTTTTAAAAAAATATTGTCTAAAATCTACAATGTATAAACAAAATAACAAAATATTTTCAGATTTCAAAACCCCACAATTTCAATCCCCCTTACAAATAAGGGAACATGTAAGAGAGAAAACAAAACTTGAAAATTACAGTGAAATGATTAAGTTTAAAGGATTAGAAGGATTTCATTTTGCGGAGGTTTTCCTTGATTTCAACAAATAGAGAGGGAAAATTAGGATAATATTAGGAAAAGAAATTGGTACCTTTGCTTTGATGAAATTAGAGACTCCAGATTGAAGAAAGATTTCACTTCATCTCTGCAGAGAAAGAAATTGAATGTTTAGAATCCAAAAGAGTCCAATTTAAACAAACCCATTATTGAAAATATCTAAAAGAAATACTCACATATCAGAATTTCAAATTCCTTAACCCTAATTTCTGGAACCAAACCCAACTATAATTGTAGAAGTTTGAAACATACAACAGATCTAATTTGTTGGGGAAAAAGTCAGAAAATGAATAGGAACCCAGTAGGAGACGTCGTTAATAGGCAGAGTAGACTCATCTTCATTCTTCTGAATTTTTGGTAGAATCAAGATGGTGAAGTCTAATTGAAAACTATGGATATACATCAATCGAAGTTTTTGTTTTCCTTAATCACAAAGTAGAGTGAAAGATATTGAAAGGAATTTGAACGTAGGTTTGTTTTTTTTTTTTTTTTTTTTTTTAAGCAGTGTGATTGCAAAGGGAAGAAATTAGCACAACTTATTTGGGTAAAGCAAAAGGTGTGGTCTTTTGATTCTGTTTCAAAGGTTTTTCTTTTATCTTTTCTGGGTTTTGGTTTTACTTTCCATCATTTTCTGGGCAACCAAACAGATATAGAAAATAGTAGAGAGAGAGAGAGAGAGACCTATTAGGAGGTGACGTCGGTGGTGTGAGGCTTGAGGAGGAGGTGAGGAGGGTAGGATTGGAGACCCATGCAATCATCTCCGTACACTGCTTGCACCGCTTCTACTTCTGCCGCAACTTCCTCTTCTTCAACAATGCTGCTTGCCATTGTTCTCTAAGAGAGAGAGAGATTTTTTTTTTCCTTTTTGTTTTGGGAGAGAGAGAAAAATAAGGATGCTTTCTCTTCTTTTTATTCTAATGTAGTGTTTTAGGTTTCAGTTTTTACTTTTTAGATGTCTTTTAGCGAAACACTATAACTTTTGGAATTTTAATGGTAATCGTGGCAAGTTTTTAAGGGGGTTTTAACCGATTATTATTTTTTATTTATATACTGACAAGCCATTAAATGGGGTTAAGATTGTGAAAGAATATAACTTATCACTTTTTAATTGTGTAGGTGGCAGACTTTTAGATGGGTCTTTTTTCCTATGTGGAAGCACCTCCTTAATTGCAGGAAAAGGCTTCTGCTATTATATATAGTATATGATATTAACTAGTAGGTTTCCTGTGCTATGCATGGATAATTTTGTGATATCTTATGTAAGACAGTTTTGAAGAACATTGTACATATATTATAAAATAAAATAAAAAGAGTAAACTAAATTAGAGTACCCAAGCCTAAATCATATCTAAGCCCTTAATTTAAAAAGAAAAAGGGAAAAAAATATTCCTCATAGGGGTTTTGGCAACTTGATGGTGGTGGGAGGTCAATATGACGGAGGTGACGGCCCCTCAAATTCCTCTTTCTCTCTCTTACAAATATTTTGTCAATCTCAAATATTTTATTTTGGTAATAGTGAAACAGTGCTTTTTATTTAACAATCCACAACATTTTTGTGTCTCTCTATCTCTCCTCATGGCCTTGTCTAATTAGTTATTACTATTAGTCCTTAATTATTATTATTTTTTGCTTTTGTTTTTAATACTAAAACAGTGGGTATGCTAAAAGATATGAAGAATAGAGAAATGTGTGGTGTAAGCTCAAACAATTAATGACAGAATAATTGAATAATTATAAAAATAAGTTAAAGTAAACTTTTGGGTAATATTAAAAAAAAAAAAAAAAAAAAAAACTTCATGAAAAGAGGTAAAAAAAAAAAAAAAAAAAAAAACGCTAAATGCAAAATTAGAGCCTCACGTGGCAAGACCTCATGCACTCCTGCTTAAGGTCTCTTTTCTTATATATACTAATTGAGGTCCCATGCGATTCGCGGAAACTTTATACTTTTATTTTGAAATGGTTTCTAACTATTCTTTATGGCCCTATAACACTCATCTTATATTCAATTATAATATGCATATAATTAATAGGAAGAAAAAAATAACCAAAAATTATTATGAATATACATAATTAAGAGTATGAATATATATAGCCTAAATGAATTCACAATTATTTAATTATTTTGGCTAATTAAAGTGTACAATCATCTTTTACATTCCTTAAAAGAGAGTGAAAAACTGGGCATATAATTTGTTGGTTTCAAGAGTTTTCAACATTAGAAATTAAAACAAAAAACAAATTAAGGGAATTATAGTTTCTATCATATAAACCATTTATTTATTTATTTTTAATAAATTCAACCAAACAAATGAAGACGGTGTAGAAATAATCCATTTTTGTGCAAAAATACTATCAGTGATTGGGTTTATCCAAAAAAAAAATAAATAAATAAAAAATCAGCGATTGGAAGAGAAAAGAGCAAATTGTTGTGGCACTTAATAATAAAAGTCTTATCAAGAAGATTGTAGAGAGAGTCTTTCAAAGTGTGTGTCATATTTTATGATGCCAGCCCATATTTTGGAGAAAACAAGAAAAAGTGAATGTGGAAGGGTCATGCTTAGATCATAATATGTAAGATAATAGATGGGTTTGGACTTTTCATAAGGTTCGGTGTGATTTTAATTTATAATTATGAACTACAGCCCATCTTTTAGATAACAGTTAAAAAAAGTTAATGTGATCTTTTGGATAACAGTAAAACAAACTTAATGAAAAGAGGTTAAAAATGCTAAATGAAATATTAAAGTGCTACATGGCAAGATCTCATGCACTCCTGCATGAGGTCTCTGCTTTTATATATACTAGTTGCAGACTTGTGCGTTGCGCCTGATAATTTATTTTATGGTGATTGGATGTTTTGGTCATGGAATTTATTTTGTATTATTAGATATTAGTATCTAAAATAGAAAGATGAAATTTTATTGTTGAATTAATTTTTTGGAACATAATTTCTACCATACTCGGTTTGCTAATTTGTACATTTCCAAGTCAATTGAGTAGATTTTGCATGTTACATGTAATTCTTCATTTCCATAAGGGTAAAGGCAGTCACGATCCCAATGACCTACTCCATTTTTTTTTGCATGCTTGGTTTTGTTAGGACATATGTGATTCACTTGTTAGGAACATATATCACTATTTTATTTAATTGGCTAATCCTTTGACAAAACGCGCTTTACTTGTATTTGGGTAGATTTAGGATGTGTTTAATACTTCAAGAAATTGTGTTTCAAGATCATGTGTTGAAGCCATGCAAATTTGTCCAAGATTCAAGTCTAAAAAGTGCCTGTTATTAAAACTCGACAGCTAGCCATCTATCGAGCTTGAAGAGCTGTTCCAGCCCCGAGACTCGACAACTGCTCGATAGCAGCTTGAAAAATAGGCATCTGTCGAGGTTTATGAAAAACAGAATTTTAGTTCTGTTTTGACTCTAATCCGTGATTGTGTGTTTGGGCTTTCTTTTCTCACAACCCTAGACATATAAAAGGATTATTTTAAGGGCCGTCAAAGTGGACAAAAGTTGCACAAGTTTTGAGCGAAGTTTGTTCAAGAAAATTATGACCAAAGACAGAATTTTTCCTAGTTCATCGTTCTTGTGAAGAAGTTGCTATGTTTGTGCACCGTAGGGTTTTGTGACCAAGCATCTTCTTGATCTTCATCGTTGGGATGAACTGAAGAACTTTGCAGCCAACAACCTTCTCTAGTTGGTGATTGAAGTCATGTACTGGGATCCGCACAATTGGTTAGTCATGTACTGGAAGCCGTGCATCAAAAGGAGAAATTGTCACTACAGAACAAGTCCAACTGGGTATTGGGGTAAGGGTTCAACTGTAGGTTGGTATAAGGTGCTGAGATTCCTTTATTTGTAACCGCTTGTTATGATAATAGTGGAATTTCGGGAGTGGTGACCTTAAAATCATCCGGTGGGGTTTTCACCGTGTTAGTTTTCCTCATTCGTAAACAAATCACCGTGTCAATTTAATTTCCACTGCACTTAGTTTAATTGGTGATTTGTTTGTGCTACCACGCGCTTTGCATGTTAAATTGATTAATTAATAAACTTGGCTAACTAATCAATTGATTAATCACAAGGGGTCAATACGTTTTTGGCCTATCAAGTGGTATCAGAGCAGGCACACTCTGATTAGGGTTTAATCTTTGCTGTGAGATCCATTAACCCCTGTTTGTCATGGATAGAGGACAGTCTCTCATTATACCTCATTTATTTGATGGTACTAACTATGCATACTGGAAAGTACGCATGAGAGCTTTCTTGCAGTCTCTAGATGAGAAGGTGTGGCAAGCTGTAGAGATTGGCTGGACCAAGCCAAAGGAAGCTTCGGCTGATTGGGATGAAGCCAAGATCAAGGTGGCAAACTTCAACAGCAGGGCATTGAATGCTTTCTTCAGTGCAGTCACTAATGAGGAATTCAAGAAGATATCCTCCACTGAAACTGCAAAGGAAGCATGGACCATCCTCCAGACAACCTATGAGGGAACTAAGGCTGTCAAGGATTCGAAGCTTCAGAGGCTTACTACAAGCTTCGAAGAGATTAAAATGGAGGAGGATGAGTCGTTCGATGAGTTTTATGCCAAGCTCAAGGACATAGTGAACTCAGCCTTCAATCTTGGGGAAACCATTCCTGAACCTAAGATTGTGAGAAAGGTGCTAAGATCTTTACTTGAGAGATTCCATGCCAAGATTACGATGATCAAGGAATCAAAGGATATTGACAAGATTCCTTTGACAGAGCTGGTTGGTAATCGGCAGACTTACGAGCTAGGGTTAATGAGGATTGGTAAGTCAGGCAAGAGTAAGAGCATGGCCTTGAAGGCCAAGAGCAGTGACACGGATGAGTCTTCAGAGGATGAAGATTCTAAGATGAAGTCCTACATCACCAGGCAGTTCAAGAAGTTCATGAAGAATGCCAATGGGAAGGGCTTCGATAAGAACCGTAGGCAATCCAGTTCTTCTCAATTCAAGAGTCAAGACAAAGGGAAGAAGGATGGTAGGGATGGCGGTCTGTACACTGTTCCTGCAGGACCTAAGTGCTTTGGGTGTCAAGGCCTTGGTCACATGAAATAGGAGTGTCCTACATATCTCAAGAGCATTGGGAAGAGTAAGGCACTTGTTGCTACTTTAAGCGACACCGACCCTAAGGATGATTCCGACAATGAGGTTGACGAAATCCTGAAGGTTGTTGAAGATGTGGATGAATAAGAGGAATTGGTGGAGTCTAAGTTTGAGAAGATAGATGATCAAGATGATATTCATACAGCCTATAAGAAATTATACAAGCTTTCTGAGAAACATGAGAAACTTTATAGGCTGGCCACCAAAAAGCTTTGTGATGTGGAACTTGATCATGAAGAGTTTTCCACAAAGTTTGATGAAGCTAATCAGACTATTGGAGCATTGAGGTTTGAAAATAATTTCTTGGCTGAGAAGACCAAAAAGCTTAAAGCGGAGCTGTTTCAAGTCAGAGCTCAATTGGAGAGGATTTCAAGTGCAAAGCTTGATGAGATGCTTAGTCTTCAGAAACCTGCTTCTGATCAAACAGGTTTAGGGTATGGTTTCTCTTTTTCTAATATTGCTTCTACTAGTACTACTGTTTTTGTTCCTCCTGGTAATAATGTTGAAATTGAGAACAATGATGTTAAACATAGACAAAGGTAAATCTATCTTAGGAGCACCCCCTAAGCAAGATAAGAAGGAAGCTAAAAACCCTAGGGCAAAAAAGGCTAACTCTCAAAAGCCTAAACGAAAAAAGCAGCATCTTTGTCATCATTGTGGAGTTGCCGGTCATACTCAACCAAATTGCTATAAGTGGTTAGCCATTCAACAGAGCAACGACATGATAGCATTTGGAAACCAGAATCAGCTTTAATCCTCTCTTGCTCCCCTTGGAGATCTTCTCAAAGCCCTTATGTTCCTTTCGAATTTGAATGGTTTCAATTCTTCCCCCTCATCGCCGATTCAAGGGTTTAATCAAAGGAAAGGTTCTTCCAAGGTGTAGAAGGAAAAGGGCTCCAAGTGATTCTATCACTTTCTTCTCTCTCTTTATGTTTTTGTTTTTGCATAACTTGTGTGTTTTGCTTTTATTTTGAGTCAATATAGTTTTTATGCTTTGCTTTGTTTAACATGTTTTTGTTTGTTTTCAGTTTTGTTTATTTTGTTTTTGATATAAAAAAAAAAAATTGAAAAATCAGAAAAGTACAAAAATGGTGTGTGTTTTGTGTACATTGGTACTTGTGTACCTTGAATGGCCATTGAAATAAAATTTTCTAAACTTTGTATCTCTTGTAGCTTAGATGAGCATCTCCATGCACAACTAAGCAAGTGAGCTTTGTGGCTTGTGTTTGTGATGAGTAAGGTTAAGTGATCTCTTGTACTTAACACTCGTATCACTCTTTTTGACAGGAAGGACTAGAAAATTCTAAGAGAAAGGCATAAATAACCATCTCACCACTGTTGCCCGCCAATCATGAAATGACATCTGTAAGCTTCGGCATAGCAAAAGTGCAATGTCAATGACATTTGTGTGCTTAGGCATAGCAAAATTGGAATTTCAAATGCTTAACATAATTGGGTATTTCTTTTTTATCCATTATATGCTCATGCATAATTTGCTTCAAAAAGAAAAAAATATGCAAAGAAAAATAAAAAGCAAAAAGATCAAAATGCTTTAAATATGATTGCAAGCGTGTATTCTAGGAGATGTGGGAGTTATAGGATGTACCTCGAAGGTGATAGTCCCCATCAAACAGTTATGATTGTGTGTGAGTTAAAGTGATTTTCTCATATCTCAAATCGTCATAACATGTATACACTTATGCAATCTTGCGATGTTTTTCACACAAAACACGCAATATTCTTTGCTACTTTTGATACATGTGCAGGTACAATGTGATTTGGCCATCACAAGGTTTACATGTGTTAATGTATGCTCACTAAATTGTCTTGACACATTTTTGAAATATAAAATCAGTTAGACTTGTTTAGTGTGTGTGTGTTTTTGGGATCTATGTGCTTAAAATTGTTGTTGAGAGATGATTTTGAGAACTTAAAATGTTGTTTGGATCCTTGGTTGAGTTGCATGCTTGATTGCATTCATATTTGTGTTTTTCCTTTCTTGAAAAACTGTTTTTAAGCAATCTCGACAGCTTCTTGACACCTCCTCGACACCTGGCTATCTATCGAGCTTTTCACCTTCCTCTTATCGCAATCTCGATAGCTTCTTGATGGCTAGGTGGATCGAACGAGAAAGTTCCTGGATCCTCAATTGCTTCTCGATAGTTGGTGGATCGATCGAGCTTCTTTAATCGTGTCTGATGAATTCTTCCTCGACACCTCTCGACAGTTGCATCTGTCGATGCTTTAACTCTCAACACCTTGCTTGACATCTGTCTCGACACCTCTCAACACCTTTATCTATCGAGCTTTACTGACCTTCTATATAAAGGTCCAACGCGATCCAGTTCTCACTTTTCTCGATCTCTCTCTCAACAAAACCGTCCTTTCACCTCCCTAAACACTCTCTCTCACTCCAAACCTCTTTCCAAGTGATTTTCAAGCTTTTTCATTTTTTTCTCTTCACTTGGTAAGTTTCTTTTCTCTCATTTACATGGATTTCATGTTTTAAAACCTAGGTTTTGGGGTTTTTCAAAATATTTGGGGTTTTTCAAAATTGATGAGTTTTTGTTGAACTTTTGGGATGGGTTTTTGCTTAAATGAGTTTAAAATCTCATACATTGCATCACATAAGCATTATAATAGTATTATCATGCATTTAGATGTGTGCAAATTGATTGTGTACTGGTAGGATTGGATTGGGCTGAGCCCATGATGCCTTTTATATTGCATGTCACACGTTCATGCATTTCCCATGCATACGTACTCTCTTTTCAATATATTTTAATATATTTGAACTGCTTGGGACTTTTCTGATTATCTCTCTCTCTCTCCCTCTCTTTTCGTTTACGTTAGTCGTGTCTATGGCACCTAAACGTAAGTCTACTCCGTCCCAGAACCCTCTTTGTTCTGGGGCATCCACTTTCTTTAATCCTACTCATCACATATTTGGTTCTATGATGAGGATGCCTGTAAGGCCTTCTCGAAAAACTTTTCTCAACGAGGCATTCGTTCTGAACGCCGAGTCATTTTGGCGGACTTCGCCGACACTGACCTACCCGATGTCATTCACAGTCGGGGTTGGGAGTCACTGTGTGACGTCCCGGTCACATGTCCATCTGTGCTGATCTAGGAGTTTTACTCCAACATGCATGGATTTTATTTTTTAGTACCTCTCTTTCACACTCGCGTTTGAGGTATGCGCATTGCTGTCACACCACAGCTTGTTACAGATGTGCTTCATGTCCCTAGGGTAGAGTTTCCTAACTACCCTGGTTGTGAGCGTCTGAGGACTGTGTCCAAAGATGAGCTCAAATCTGTTTTTGTGAGCGCCCTTCTGGTTGGGGTGAACGTCAATTCACTTACTATTCAGACTTCACAAAAGGTCCTCGGTTTTTGAACATGGTTATGACATTCGTTCTTTTCCCTCTTTCTTATTATAACTCTATCACAAAGCCTCGTGCTCGATTTTTGTTGTCCCTTCTTGAGCATCTTACCATAGATTTTCCTTCTCACTTTATTTTGTCTATTCTAGATGTCTATAGGGATTCGGTGTCCCGTAATAAGCTCATATTTCCTTCGGCTATCACGAGGATCTTACGCCAGTTTTTTGTTCCCTTTCCAGCGTCCGACCATTTCACTTTCATGTGTGCCATAGACTATACTACCGTTAAACGTAGTGAGGCGTAATTTAGGTCGAGGTAGTCTGGGTCAGCAGCTCCTCCCTCCTATTTGGCTCTATCTCGATCTGCTCCATCCACATCTGCTGCCTCCTCTTCCATGAGCGATGTGACTCTTAGAGACATCATGGCGCAGCTTCAATGCATGGATGCTCGCCTTGATACACTCTCTACAGAGCTGTATCAAGTGAACGTTCATATCGGTCATATTGCACAACGGTAGGCGATCATGGTGGCTTCGCTCTTGAGGCTTCTCCTCCACCTCTTCTAGTGGCTTCTGTTTCTGAGGTTGAGGATGATGATGATAGTGATGACGATGATGCTTCCGATGATGATGATGGTGATGGAGATGCTAGCTCTACCGATGGGATGTCTACTTGACACTCTTACCCTTTGTCACTCATGACAAAAATGGGAAGTAGTTTTGGATATGAGAGTAGTCATTCTTAGGGGGAGAGTTAGTATAGGACATTTTTGTTAGGGGGAGTGTTGATATCTGAAGGATGTAGTGAGGATTACATGTATCTTTTTTTTCTTTTCTTTTTTAGATACATTTATTCTTGTACATGGGTCTTCTAATCATTATTTACATACATTGTACTTATCTTCTTTATATATGTTGATGTATGTTTCTTTCACCTACCCTTACAAGTGTTGTTTCTTTTCTCTCTTTATGCACATGCTTCTTATTACGTGTATGCAATCTATTATTTCTGTTTCACACTAAGATGCCTTGATGAGTTTTGTTTAAAGTGTTTCAGAAATATAGGTTGTCAAAGTCTATTTGCCATAAACTTTCTTCTTGCAAAGTTTTTCAAGAGTTTGTGTTAGGATAGATTTTATTGTATTCACCAACTGAATATGAGTTGAGTGATTTATGACTTCTCTCATATGTTCATTTGATTGTTGTGATTTTGTCACGGATTGCCAAATGGGGAGATTGTTAGGACATATGTGATTCACTTGTTAGGAACATATGTCACTATTTTATATAATTGGCTAATCCATTGAAAAAACACACTTTACTTGTATTTGGGTAGATTTAGGATGTGTTTAATACTTCAAGAAACTGTGTTTCAAGATCATGTGTTGAAGCCATGCAAATCTGTCCAAGATTTAAGTCTGAAAAGTGCCTGTCATTAAAGCTCGACAGCTAGCAATTTATCAAGCTTTGTTTGGACAAGTGCTCTGATACCACTTGTTAGGAAATTTAGACCTCGGTTGATAGAATTAACAAGTTTTAAACCCAAGTTGTTAATTAGGTTTATTATGAATAAATCTTGTTAACACAAACAAACATCAATATCATGTCAATAATAAATGCAGCGGAAAAGTAAATAAGACAAGATATGATGACCTAGGAAAACCAATGAAACCAACCAGTTTCACAGTAAAAAACCTGGGGAGAAACCTTCCTGAAAAGCAATCTACTATAATGAAAAGAAGTTTCAGATCTAGTACAAAACCTTTGTCCCTAGACTCTACAATCCTCATAGATGAACTTACAGCAGAAACCTTCTACCGCTTCAGAACCTCTGAACTCTTCAATATATAAACGCCACCCTTTGATGCACGAATCCCAGTACGTGACTAACCAATTGCGCGGATCCCAGTACACGACTTCAGTCACCAACTAGAAGAAGATGTTGGCTGCAAAGTTCTTCACTTCATTAACAATGAAGATCAAGAAGCACTTGGTTACAAAACCCTAAGGTGCAAAAGACGCAGTTGCTTCTTTCAGAGAGAATAAGGTAACGGTCACCTTTTACATATGTTCTCCTTGTATTCTCTTATATGACGGCCTCTAAAATAAGCCTTATATAGGTCTAGGGTTGTGAGAAAAGAAACCCTATACAAATACAAAAGCCTGGCCCAAAAATCAGATCTGGAAATCTGAATTCCCATAACCTCCATTGATCGAGAGGTGTCGAGGAGGTGTCAAGCTTTAAACCTCGATAGATAGCTAGGTGTCGAGGAGGTGTCGAGAAGCTGTTGAGGGAACAGGAGCTTTCTCGATTGATCCACTAGCTATCGTGAAGGTGTCGAGATTGCGATAAGAAACACCTTAAGAGGCTCGATAGATAGCCAGCTGTCGAGAGGTGTCGAGAAGTTTTTGAGCTATCTATCCAGCTTTAATGAACAACTTTTCTTCACTTGTTTCTTGGTCCAATCTTCATGGCTTTAATACTAGACTTGACCAACATGTTTCGTGAAGTATTAAACACATTCTAGATCTACCCAATTACAAGTAAAGTGCGTTTTGTCAAAGGATTAGCCAATTACATAAAATCATGACATATGTTCTTAACATGTGAAACACATATGTCCTAACAAGCTTGAAGAACTGTTCCAGCCCTGTGGCTCAACAGCTGCTCAACAGATAGGCATCTGTCGAGGTTTATGAAAAACAGAATTTCAGTTATGTTTTGACTCTAATCCGTGAATATATGTTTAGGCTTTCTTTTCTCACAACCCTAGACATATAAAAGGATTATTTTAAGGGCCGTTAAAGTGGACACAAGTTGCACAAGTGTTGAGCAAAGTTTGTTCAAGCAAATTGTGATCGGAGACAGAATTTGCCCTAGTTCATTGTTTTTGTGAAGAAGTTGCTATGTTTGTGCACCATAGGGTTTTGTGACCAAGCATCTTCTTAATCTTCATCGTTAGGATGAACTGAAAAACTTTGCAGCCAACAACCTTATCTAGTTGGTGATTAAAGTCGCGTACTGGGATCTGCGCAATTGGTTAGTCACGTACTAGGAGCCGTGCATCAAAAGGAGAAATTGTCACTACAGAACAAGTCCAATTGGGTATTGGGGTAAGGGTTCAACTGTAGGTTGGTATAAGGTACTGGGATTCTTTTACTTGTAACCGCTTGTTGTGATAATAGTGGAATTTTGGAAGTGCTGACCTTAAAATCACCCGGTGGGGCCGTGTTGGTTTTCCCCATTCGTAAACAAATCACCGTGTCAATTTAATTTTCACTGCACTTAGTTTAATTGGTGAGTTGTTTGTGCTACCACGCGCTTTGCATGTTAAATTGATTAATTAATAATCTTGGCTAATTAATCAATTGATTAATCACAAGGGGTCAATACGTTTTTGGCCTATCAGGTTTTTTGGGATGCAAAATGTGTTTGTTCCAAAAGTTGTATGTCGAAGGATTTGTCGATAGTTTTGCAGCAATTGTTTCCCATCTTGTTGGTTTGGAGTTGATAATAGTAGCTGGATTCCATCCTTATTTGATTCACATAAGAGTACAATTACGAGTCCATTTTTTTCGTTTTTGTCCCCTTCTTTGTTGGCTTGAAGAAGGATTTCTTTTCCTACTTTAGTTTTACCTTGCACAAAATATTTGTAAACTCTGACCCAAAATAGTGCTTGTTTGTTTCCAGCCCTAAAGCATCGATGAATGAGCTTTTCTTCATCTTTTCGAAGGAATAAAGGATTTTGAAGCAATCCAGTTAGATTGATGTGGTGAAAAACTTTTGTTTTTTTGGTTAGCCGATTGAATCGCTTGCAGCTATTTTTTAAAACAAAGAACACATATTAAGAAATTAATGTGCTAAAAAAATACATGTTTTAATACTATATTATAAAATTGAGAAACATTTATTTTCCTTTAAACATACTTTTCATGCCTACAATTTGGTTCAAGTTCAATTAATTTGGTTCAAGTTCAATTTATTTTGTATCCCCATATTTAAAAAGTTAAATTTCATTCCAGAAAAATTATGACTTCTAAAATTTGTGTATGTAATACTTAAAATTTAGGAAAAAAACAAAAATACCAACTAAATTAAATTACCGTCTGAAAAAGTATAGTATGCTCATACCATTATGACAAAGCAACTACTTCCCAATTAGAAGAAATGTGTAACTTCATTTAGGCAAATCATGAAGTAATTAAGAAAGTATTACCCTGCCACCTACGAGTTGATTTTCTGTTCTTTAAATCAGAGTAGAGAAGGGGAGAAGTTTATTCATTTTCTTGACTGTTTGAATAAGGAGAATAAAAGTTCACTTATGAAAGCTCGAAAAATGTGTTAAAAACACAAGAGCTGTTTAGACCCCTAAATTAAATATTACGGCTAGATTGCTTTTACTCTAACTTATCTAAGTGCGGAACAAGAGTAAATGAAACGCAATAAACTGATAATTACTCTAGTGCATAAACATGAATAACAAACAATAAAAGTAAAGCACAAGAGTAAGGGAAGAGAGATGCAACCATAAGATAACACACAGATGTGTTATCGAAGAGGAAACCGAAGAACTCGACGAAAAACCTCTCCGCCGCCCTCCAAGCGGTAAATCGATTCACTAGACAATAAGTTAGGATACACGAATAGCAAGAGACCCTTCAAGCCTAATCTACCCAATGTACCTAAGCCCTCCAAGCTCTTACTCCAATAAGGCTTCTCAAAACCGTGTCTTGTTTAGCTTTCTGGATCCTGCAATATGCCCGATTGCATCCGCCAAGCCTCACCGGCTTCTTTTGGCAAATCCCCGAAGCTTCCCAAGCTCCAAAACACTCCCTACACTCTGAAATGGTGTGGGTTGTGTTTGGGTACAAATCTCCTCTCAAGGTATGACAATGGGAGAGGGAAGGAGAAGAGGCTACAATAATTTCTCACTAAGGATGAGTAGCACTCTCTCTAAAAGATGGGTGTTTGTGTTGTAGAAAACTTATCTAGGGTTTTTCTCTCTGAATGGTCTCTTTACAATTTGTGGCTAATGAGGGTATATATAGCACGGGTGAAAGGTAAGAAAGTCACACTTAAAATTCCTTCTGGCAGAAAGTCTCGCATGAAGGCCTTACCCGTGAAATTGATAGCCTGGCACGACTCTTCAGCTTCCAGTCATGTGCTTTTCACATGCCCTTCTCGTGGGAACCCTTCTCGCGAGCTAGTCGTGACATGCTAAGGAAGATGGAACATGATATAGACCTAGGCATGACAAAAACACAAGAACATGTTATATGTGTTAAAAATTCTAAAAAGACTTAACTAGCATGAGTGAATGCAAAACATGTCAAGTGATCAAGTGTGTGCAGCACAGGTGCATCTAGTGTGCATGTGACATGCATGACCAATGCATGTGCAAGCACTCAAGGGGAAAAGTGTATAAAACATACAACCAATGATCAAAACATGATAAACATGAATAATTATAGTGATCCCCAAAAATTGGTACTCATCAGAGTCCAAAACATCAAGAAAATGCCATTTCGGCATTTTAACAAACACTTGGAGTGCACACACTACACATGTATGTTAAACAATGCATGAACATATGAAAATCTTGCTTATATACATGTTATATTTGCCACAAGGGGCCAACATCCAAAGCATATCAACATTTAAAATAAAACCCAATAAAAAAGATTGACAAAAATTTAGTTTTCCAACTCCCATTTGAGAAAATCCCAACTATGAACATAAAACCCTAAAACATAATCTAAGGATCAAAATCAATGAAAAGAGTTAAAGATTACCTTAGAGATGCTAATGGAATGAAAAACAATTGAATTTAGTTGGGTTTTGATGTAGAAACATTAAAATAGGGGTTTGGGAGAAGATGGGAGAAGTTTAAAACAAATAACCCACGAAATGCCCTTTAAAAGCTGATCTGGAAATTTTCACTAGTAATTTCGCTGGTTTGCTTCCCGCGATATTTTACTGGTATTTCGCTAGTAAGCTTTACTTGCGAAATAGTCGCGAAACTCTTTGTCTAAAGCTAAAAAACTAGAGAATTGGACCTTTTAACTCGTGACTGAACTTACACATAAAATAAGTCATGAAAACACCCGGAAAACAAGTTTTTCACACAAAAACAACTTGAAAAAGTTTGAAAACATGGGTGATACAAATCACTTCCAAAAGCAAACAAAAAGAACAAAAATATTTTTGGTTTGAACCACATATGGTTGAGCACACACACATCACATTTGAACATGTACAATCACACAAATGAAATAAACATTCATTAAACAATAGACTTGTGTGTTGTGTGTGAGTATCAAATGTGGAATAGTCCTTAGTCTAGAGTGAAGCTTCAATGATCAATTCAATCAAGTCATACACAATTAGTACTAAGTCAAGTGGACTATCTCAATTATAGAAATGAGCATATTTGACCTCCCACAAGAAAATGATTACAAATCTTGGAAGCTTTTCATTTGGCTTCTGCTCAAATCATAACATTTGATCATTTTTGAACATTACATCTCATTTTGAGATCGGTGCTTAAAATTTTTGATATTTCAACATTGAGAGTTAGCTTTTGGCTTTTTGAGCACCATACATTTCAATTTAAAGTGTCGCTTTCTCTTTTTCCTAGTCAAATACTAGTTTATGCGACGGCTTTTGCAGGTCATAATCTTTTTTTCATTTTGAGATTTACATTTGGTGAGCTCTAATGCAAAAACATAAAAATAAAGGTGGGAAGAGATGTAGGCACAAGTCTATGCAAGTATCAAGACCATCAAGACTATTAACCAATCATACATGACAAGCTTGAAGATCTATTTACAACAATCACACATAGTTTTCAAGATTTCTCCTACAAAGATATATGTGCATACAAAACAAGCTAAGCTCGTAAATGCACTACGCCATTAGTACGAAGGTACTAGGCCAAACTCACATGAGATATGTGCTCAAACATATACGATCAAACTTTTTGAATTTTCCACTTTTTATGTGTTTTTGGATTTTTATACACACAAAAACAAAAGCATAAAAGTATGATCAAATGCAAAAACAACAAAAACAATGCATATAAAGAGATGCATGATGCACAAATGCATGACAATGAAGCATCTAATGCATGAAGGGTCCTACAGAGATCGAAAGAAATAGATCAAGGACCAAAAGAGCAAAAGCTCAACCATAGGAACCCTTCCTCATCCAAACGGAATGATTGTTTGGAATGAGTGTCTCATGAGAAGTGACGGGTTGGAAGAATGAGAACCGAAGATGCACATAGACAAGAAGTTAAGAGCATTAAACACTTTTTTTAACAACATGCTATTTTCACTCAAATCCAGTTTACCCTTTTTAGTACAACTTCCAAGAAGCTCAAGTTTCTCTTTTCTTTTGATTCTTTTAAGAGCAAGAAACTTAGAGCAATGAGGTCTTAGATGACCAAAGGCACCACATGGTGACAAACAATGAGTTTAGGTCCACTAGGCTTTTTAGGGAGGGATCTAACAACATGGTTTTGTTCTCTCTTCAACTTGGAACATTGTGGTCTTATGTGACCAATCACACCGTAATGGTGGCAAGTTGGAACAAACTTAGATCAATCCAAAACCTTAAGTTGAGACCTAAACGGAGGCTTTGGCATAAGAGCCTTTCTCTCCACCTTTTGATTTCTTTTATGTGAAGGAATGTACACCGATTTGTCCTTTGAGGTAGAACACACACTAGGCATAAAATCGGGTCTCACAACATGATTGCAACAAATAGTGTGTAAAACACTTATGAACGTTTAGAACCCCAAATTAAAAATACCAACACAAGCTTATAAACAAACAATTTATGTGCAGAATATGAAATATAAGCTATAAACAAATTGGTAACACACTCTAAATCATAATTAATCACAATCACAGCAGTAATTAAAAGGTAAAGAGAAAGGGAAGAAAGATGCAAACACAAAGATAACACGGCGATATGTTATCGAAGAGGAAACCGAAGTACTCGGTGAAAAACCTTTTCTCCACCCTCCAAACAGTCAATAATCCACTAGAGAATGAAGTTGGGATACATGAATAGCAAAAGACCCTCCAAGCCTAATCTACCCAGTGCACCTAAGCCCTCCAAGCTTCTTGCTCCAACAGGGTTACATTAAACATTGTCTTATCTAGTTTACTAGATCCCGCAATAGCCCATTGCATCAGCCTAAATGAATTGGTCCCTTCTGAACTACTTCCCAAGCACCGAAATACCTCCTCACTGATATGGGTATGGTGAGATAAGGATTTGGCTAAATGTACCTCTCAAGGATATGTCAATAGAGAGGGTGAGAGTAGAGGAATTTGGAGAATCAAAGGATGAAGATTATGGATGAGTCAATCTTGTTTTTCTCTAGGGTTTCTTTCTCAAAATTCTCTCTGGAAGCTTTCTACATTTCATGGGTATAAGTGTATTTATAGTAAGGTGTATGAGGAATGCGAAGAGTTAGTTTCAACCAAATAGGGCATTCTAGCGACTCGAGCTCACGACTGGAACGAGTCGTGAGTTTGAGTCGCGAGCTAACTGCCTGGCCAGACTGGAAGTTTTATCTTGTAGTGATACATCTGCCATGACCCTTTAGCTCCCCCTACATGCTTCACACATGTGCCATTCTGGCGACTTTCCAGTCGTGAGATCCAGTCACGAGACTCCTTTGAATTGCACATTTCTTGAGATTTCTTCACACTCTCTCACACACTACCCTTACATAATTCCCACCTAAATTTAGGGTATCTAATTGCTAAATTACAAGAAAATTTGGCACAGAATAAAGCCAACACCTGATTGAATAAATTCAACCTTACAATATCTATATAGCAAGGACCCAAAAAATGTATTATTAAATACATGCAAATAGCTGCAAATTGATTAATGTCCACATCAATTACTTAAGGCAAAGTTATTAATTTTGGAGATTGTTAGTTTGTTTTTTAGATTTATATCTTGTCCCATGATATGGTGTAATAACATAAACATGTGGCTACTTGAAGACAAACCTTGAAGTAGTGTATGAGTGATGTTCATTAGTATAGGAATTGTTAGAATTGTTTAATCTTCATCCTCTTCAACCTTTGCCTTTTTACAATGAAAGATATACTTGCCACCATTTTTTAATAGATTCATATAAATTATGTTTAAACAGGATGACGTAATAGATTTTTTCAAATAATTTTAGTTGATAACAATAAAATATTTGTATGATTTTAATTGTAAGAATATTAGAATACCATGGAGAAGAGATGATAGGTTCATTGTATTTTAAAAAATGGGAAATTGTCATAAATAATTGAAGTATTTGGTTGTGAGAGGCAAATGATTTGAAAGCTTCATGTTTGATTCGGACTGGGATGGTGTAAGTTTTGAAATAAATGGAAAGGTAATATACTTTCATGCACTGATTTATTAGATAATTGAAAACAAAGGATGTTGAAGAGTCTTTGCAATAAAAATTTGTAAATTATGTTTAAAGGTAAAATAAAATATTGTTTTTGGCTGTTAAGTTCAGCACTATTAAGCAACATAAAGAGGTCCTTTTATTTTTCTAACGACATTCAGTTATAAAATTATATATTAAAAATTACTAATGAATCAATTATTGAAAGCAGTATATGTGCGGAAATGGGTAAGATTTTGGCGCAGTAGTTGGTGGTAGTATATTTAGGTTCCTCAATCAAATGAAATCCACCTAAATGAATTAGATTTAATTTTTTTTTTAAATATAACATTGTTTGTATTTTAACACGTTTTTTATAAAGTCAAAAGATGAGAGAAAAAAAGATATATATTTTAATAGATTTGGAGGATGTGGTTTAATTTAGATGGTAAATTAAAAGATGATGTTTTGATTGTCAAATAATGAAGTTTGTAATTAAACATAAATGAGTATATTTCATGAAATGGAAGTAGCTATAGTTGCTAGTCGGTATTGATTTTATCAGTGCTAATGCTTAATTGGATAACAATTTGATTTTCCAAAAAGCTTTTATTATTAATGAAGGAAAGTATTTGATTTGATTTATTTGACACAATATGAAGAAATAATATAGCTCTGAAATAAGTTCATATAGGTTGGAAAATATAAAATTCCAATATCATTTGCGTCTTTGAAGCTTCTTCTTCTTTGATGACTTGTTTTGTAGCTTTTCGATCATTGATCAGATCTTGAAGGAACATGTTATCGTCATTTGGTTCCGTGTCTTCAACATTAGAGGCAAAACTCGTTGATGGGATGGCATCATCATTGTCTTCTTGTTTTGATCCACTTGCATCATTATTTGCGTTTGTTAATGGTTTTGTATCAAGAACTTGAAATGTGTTTTTGTCTGAAGTTTGATATGCTTTTTTCTTGATTTCATAATTCTCCAATGTTTCCTACACCAAAGCATGTTTATTAAATTATACTGTAGATATATTTTTTTGAATGAATTTGCAAATAAATATAAAAGTAGAAAGCTTGCTATTGTGGTATTAGCATTATTTGTGGGTGGATCACTTGGATCATTATTTGTGTGTGGGGATGATTTTGTATCAATAACTTCAAATGTTTTGTTGTCAGAAGTCTGTTCTGGACTTTTCTTGATTACATCCTTTTGCGGTGGTTCCTAAAACACAGTCTGTGGATTAAAACACAATGTTTGATTTTGCAAATAATGGAAGTTTGTAATTGTTGACAGCTTACTGTTGTGCTATGATCAAGTTTCATTGCCGTTTGATCATTTGAAATGTTGTCAAACAACTTTTCAATTGTATATAATTCCCAAGAAAAGTATAAAAATAAAAAGACACAGAAAAAGTACTATGGAAACCCAATGAGGGAAATACAAACCATAAATACATGTGACCAAATCTAATAGTGGAGAAGTTCTTGAGTAAATGAAGCTTATTTGATCAAAGTAACGTAAAGAGTAATCATTCAATTATCACTGGCCTGGGCATGAACATTTTTACAAATGCCTCTGATTGAATAGTATGCAATAGTAGTCTAAAAATTGTCAAATTTAAAAGTTACATATCCCCTATCGAGATATTGCAAATAAAAAATTTCTTGCAATTTAGGTCTTCCTTCCAATTTCATTAAAAAATTGCCATTAAAAATATATCATTCTCACATGAAATAGATCTATAAAATTAATTAAAAATATTTTTTCATAAATTAATTACATACTTTCAACTTCAGATATTAAATGGGAAAGACGTATTGAAAATATGTGGAAGATGTATTGCTCAAAAAAGAACTAAAGACGTAATTTATATAATGTTTGAACTAAAGAACTAATTTGCTCTACTTTTTTTTAAAAAAAAAACTAATTTGAACTAAAGAACTAATTTTTTGAAGTATGTAATTAACTAATTAACTAAATAAGAGCAAAACATTTTACAATACGTCTTTCAAGTTAATTACATATTTAATGGTTAGTTGAAACTTGCAAGTAAGAACCACCCAGATTAATAGGATGCATAAAATGTTTACTATAATGTTTTGCTCTTCTTGAAAGACGTATTTTAATGGGATGCATCAACTTTCTAGACGTATTTCAAGTTAATTACATATTTAATGGGAAGTTGAAACTGATACATCTTAGGTGGGGAGAGAGATTTTGGCCTTATAAATCTCGACTAAAAAACACAATCTTAACACAAAATAAAAAACTTGCACAGTGACTTAAAATTAAAACCATGAATATCAAACCATGTCTAAACCAAAGACCACGATAAACACAATTATGCAGAAAATTGAAACACCAGGAAAACAATTTGTTTTGATTCTAAAACCCAATCCATGTTATACAATCATGATATTGAAGTAGATAGTGGAAGCAAACACCACAACACTATGCTAAGAAATCAGGGTAGTTGGAATCACATAGAATTATAACAAAATCTAATAAGGGAAACGAAAACCATAAAGCAAAATAATGGGGCAAAAAAGAACTGAGATGTAGAGATACCTCAACGGAAGCAAGCAAGATCTATTAGTATTTATACACCGTGTGGAAAGGAAGACAAGAAGGAAGGAAATCAGATAGGCAGCCGTTACTGCGAAACGGTAGAGCAAGAAGGTGGGTAGCTTTCAAACTCTCTGTTTTCTCACACAATACCTGAAGGCTTCAATTTTTTATTTTTCTATTTTTATTATTATTATTATTATTTTTTTTTTAAGCTTCCCTCCACTTACAATCTTCAAACTCTCTCTCTCCTCACATTTCTATTTGGTCACGCAAAACCCTAAAGGCTTCAACGTTTTTTTTTCTTTAAATCCGAAAAGGCTCACACAAAACCTTGAAGGCTTCAACGTTTTTTTTTCCCTGCCTTGTGCTTGTGGCTGAACCTTACTGACTTTTCAAATCTCTTTTCTTAGGAGCATGTTGGTGATGATACAATACAGGAAATCTTTGAAAGACTATCCTCAGATGCCTTTCCATTTATAAACATTGAAAATATTTATAACCATTGAATATTTATAAATTGTGTATTTTTTTTTTTTTATAAAAAAAAAAATCGTTATTGATGACAAATGTATCCAAGTACACATGGAGTATATAATAAAGGAGTGATTAAACAAAAAATAAATTTGTATAAAAGAATCTACATGTTTGGAAGCTCTGATAGTTGGTGGAACATAACAATATTCTAAATTTGCTCAATAAAAAAAACCTTTTTCGTTGTTGAAAAAAAGGATAGTATTCTTTATTAATAGTATAAAATCATAAGTAATAGGTATACCACTGTCCTCTACTATCAATAAGGATGTGGCCAACTACCGCTAAACCATATCATCTATTTTTCTACAATTTCTTTCTTTTTTTCTTTTTTTTTTTGATAGGCACTGTCCTGTAATTCCTTGAGAGCCAAATTTACCTTATAATACATCCTACATGAGGTCTCCATCTACACTCTTGAATAGACTTTCTTCCGAAAGTTCCACAAATTCCATTCCATAGCGAGATTAGAGGCTATTTACACCAAATTCACTGCTGTCTTTAGAGCTTCACCACCTTTGGTTCCGATAGTACCAAGGCCGGCTCAACAATTTTGGGGGCTTTAAGCCAAAATTTTAAGTGGATTTTTTAAAAAACTTTAAAGTCTAAACCACACATATAAAAATTAATTTATTACATGGTTTAATAAATTAGTATCACTATAATACAAATGAGTTGATATACATTAAATGATTAATTAATGTGATAATTTATAATAATTGATAAAGTAAAAGTTTGTATTAAAAAAAAAAAAAAAAAAAAAAAAACAGATGTGATAACTTATTCATTGTGGGGCCAATGGGGGCCAACTTAGCTTAGGCCAATAGCCCTTGTGATGTGTTGGGCCTTGTGGACAAGACTGCACAGTGCACATAGTACTGTGCAGTCTTGTCCTATCAAATTGTATGCAGTATTCTATACTGTGCACGGTTATTGTGCAGTATTCAGCCTTTTATGATACAATGTGATCTTTTTAATGCATTTTATTTATCAATAAAAGTATTTAAAATTTTTTTTGTAATTAAAATATATAGATAAATATTATATATATTTTTTTTTTAATAAATAGGGGCCTTAGGCGATTGCATCAATTGCATCTATGGTTTAGCCGGCCCTGGATAGTACCATAACAGCCATGCTATATTTAGCACGACCTCCAACTCCATCACATGCCCATTTTTTTCCCCAACTTAATACTTGTGGAAACAGAGTGGTTTGTCTCGAAGCTTCTAGCGCTTCTGAGCACTCTCATATATATTTGCCCCTGATTCTACAGTCTGCACTATCCCCACATATTTCACATGAGAATGAAGAAATTATTTTGATTGAGCAAATTCGTTGGTAAAATATTGTGGACCACCTTCTAAGAAAAAAGTTAAAGTTTTGGCTGCACATTTAGCCTCCAAATTCAGTTCCAAAAACCTCTGTTTTCCCATATTGGAATTTTCCTCAACAATATCCCTCTAGCAAATTTCCATGAGTCTTTGGGTTGTATTTGTTGTTAGGACATATATGTTTCACATGTTAAGAAGATATGTCATGATTTTATGTAATTGGCTAATCCTTTGACAAAACGCACTTTACTTGTATTTGGGTAGATCTAGGATGTGTTTAAATACTTCAAAAAACCATGTTTCAAGATCAAGTGTTGAAGCCTTCAAGTCTGTCCAAGAAAACAAGCTGAAAGTGCAAAATCACTAAAGCTCGACAGCTAGCATGTGTCGCGGTTTAAGGAGCTGTTCAGCCCGTATGCTTGACAGCTAGCTCGACAGATGCTCGACACCTCCTATTTGTCGAGATTTAAGAAAATAGCAATCTGAACTGTTTCTCTTAGGATCCTTGATTATGTGTTTGGGCCTTCTTTTCTCCTAACCCTAAACATATAAAAGGATTTTTTTATGGGCCGTCAAAGAGTTCACAAGTTGCACAAGCATTGAGCAAACCTTGTTCAAGCAAATTGTGATTGGAGACAAAGTTCTTGCCTTTGTTCATCTCTTTCTTGTGAAGAAGTTGCTGTGTATTTGTACCGTAGGGTTTTGTAACCAAGCATCTTCTTGATCTTCATCATGTGGATGAACTGAAGAACTTTGCAGCCAACAACCGTCTTAGTTGGTGATTGAAGTCGCGTACTGGGATTCGCGCATTGGTTAGTCACGTACTTGGGAGCCGTGCATCAAAAGGGGGAACTGTCACTACAGAACAAGTCCAATTGGGTATTGGGGTAAGGGTTCAACTATAGGTTGGTAAGGTACTTGAGATTCCTTTACATGTAACCGCTTGTTGTGATAATAGTAGAGTTTCGGGAGTGGTGACCTGAAAATCACCCGATGGGGTTTTTGCCGTTAGGTTTTCTCCATTCTTAAACAAATCACCGTATCATTTATATTCCGCTATATATTTAGTTTTTTGGTGATTTATTTGTGCTACCACGCGTTTTGCATGATAAATTGATTAATTAATAACTTGGCTAATTAATTAATTAATTTCAATCACAAAGAGTCAATACGTTTGTGGCCTATCAAGTGGTATCAGAGCAGGCACACTCTGATTAGGTATTAATCTTTGTTGTGTTGATCCATTGACCCCTGTTTGTCATGGATAGAGGACAGTCGTTAATTATACCTCCTTCATTTGATGGCACTAACTATGCATACTGAAAAGTATGCATGAGAGCTTTCTTGCAGTCATTAGATGAGAAGGTGTGGCAAGCTGTGGAGATAGGCTAGACTAAGCCTACAGAAGCACCGGCCGATTGGGATGATGCAAAGATCAAGGCGGCAAACTTCAACAGCAGGGAATTGAATGCTTTATTCAGTGCAGTCACAAATGAGGAGTTCAAGAAGATATCCTCTACTGAAACTGCTAAGGAAGCATGGACCATTCTCCAGACAACCTATGAGGGTACAAAGGCTACCAAGGATTCAAAGTTTCAGAGGCTCACTACAAGCTTTGAAGAAATAAAGATGGAGGAGGATGAGTCGTTCGATGAATTCTATGCCAAGCTCAAGGACATAGTAAACTCAGCTTTCAATCTTGGGGAAACCATTCCTGAACCCAAGATTGTAAGGAAAGTGCTCAGATCTCTACCTGAGAGATTCCATGCCAAGATCACGGCAATAGAGGAATCAAAGGATATTGACAAGATTCCTTTGACTGAGCTGGTTGGAAACCTGCAGACCTATGAGCTAGGGTTGACTAAGATTGGTAAGTCGGGTAAAAGCAAGAGCATGGCGCTGAAGGCCAAGAACAGTGACACAGATGAGTCTTCAGAAGATGAAGATTCCAAGATGAAGTCCTACATCACCAGGCAATTCAAGAAGTTTATAAAGAACGCCAATGGAAAGGGCTTCGACAAGGACCGTAGGCAATCCAGTTCTTCTCAGTTCAAGAGCCAAGATAAAGGGAAGAAGGATGCAAGGGATGGCGGTCAGTACACTGTTCCAACAGGGCCTAAGCGCTTTGGGTGTCAAGGCTTTGGTTACATGAAAAATGAGTATCCTACATATCTCAAGAGCATTGGGAAGAGCAAGGCACTTGCTGCTACTTTAAGTGACACTAAACTTGAGGATGATTCCGACAATGAAGATGACAGAATCTTGAATGCCTTCACTGCCACGGTCAATCCTACTGAAGGGATTGTTGAAAGTGTGGATGAAGAAGAGGACTTGGTGGACTCAAATTTTGAGAAAATGGATGATCAAGATGATATCCATACAGCCTATGAAAAATTGTACAAAGTTTCTGAAAAACATGAGAAACTTTATAGGCTGGCCACCAAAAAGCTTAGTGATGTGAAACTTGATCGTGAAGAGCTATCCACAAAGTTTGATGAGGCTAATCAGACTATTGAAGCACTGAGATTCGAGAACAATTTCTTGGCTGAGAAGACCAAGAAGCTTGAAGCGGAGCTGTTTCAAGTTAGAGCTCAATTGGAGAGGACTTCAAGTGCAAAGCTTGATGAGATGCTAAATCTTCAGAAATATGCTTCCGATTGAACAGGTTTAGTGTATGGTCTTTCTTCCTCTAATTTTGCTTCTACTAGTTCTACTGTTTTTGTTCCTCCTGCTAATAATGTTGAAATTAAAAACAATGATGTTAAAACTGTTTTAGCTAGTGAGAACTTAGACAAAAATAAATCTATCTTAGGAGCACCCCCTAGCAAGATAAGAAAGAAGCTAAGAACCCTTGGGCAAAAAAGGCAAACTCTCAAAAGCCTAAATAGAAGAAGCAGCATCTCTGTCATCATTGTGGAGCTGCCGGTCATACTCGACCAAATTGCTATAAGTGGCTTGCCACTCAACAGAGCAACGACATGATAGTATTTGGAAGTCAGAATCAGCTTCAATCCTCTCTTGTTCCTCTTGGAGATCTTCTCAAAGCCCTCATGTTCCTTTTGAACTTGAACGGTTTCAATTCTTCCCCCTCACCGCCGGCTCAAGGGTTTAATCAAAGGAAAGGTTTTTCCAGAGTGTGAAAGGAAAAGGGCTCTAAGTGATTCTATCACTTTCTTATTTCTCTTCTCGTTTTTGTTTGCATTACTTGTGTGTTTTGCTTTACTATTATGAGTCAGTCTAGTTTTATGCTTTGTTTTGTTTAGCATATTTTGTTTGTTTTTCAGTTTTGTTTATTTTGTTTTTCATATAAAAATTAAAAAAAAATTGAAAAATCAAAAAAATATAAAAACAGTGTGTGTTTTGTGTACATTGGTACTTGTGTACCTTAGATGACCATTGAAATAAAGTTTTCTAAACTTTGTATCTCTTGTAGCTTAGATGAGCATCTCTATTCACAACTAAGCAAGTGAGCTTTGTGGCTCTTGTTTGTGATGAGTAAGATTAAGTTATCTCTTATACTTAACACTCGTATCACTCTTTTTTTGACGGGAAGGATTAGAAAATCCTAAGAGAAAGGCATAAATAACCATCTAACCACTGTTGCCTGCCAATCATGAATGACATTTGTGTGCTTCGGCATAGCAAAATTGGAATGTCAAATGCTTAACATAATTGAGTATTTCTTTTCTCTCTATTATATGCCCATGCATGATTTGCTTAAAAAGAAAATATGCAAAGAAAAATCAAAAGCAAAAAGATAAAAAATGCTTTAAATATGATTGCAAGCGTGTTTTCTAGGAGACGTGGGAGTTATAGGATGTACCTCGAAGGTGATAATCCCCATCAAACAGTTATGATTGTGTGTGAGTTAAAGTGATTTACTCATATCTCAAATTGTCATAACATGTTAACATATTTGCATTCTTGCGATGTTTTTCACACACAACACGCAATATTCTTTGCTACTCTTGATACATGTGCAGGTACAATGTGATTTGGCCGTCACAAGGTTTTACATGTGTTAATGTATGCTCACTAAACTGTCTTAACTTGTTTTTGAAATATAAAATTGGTTAGACTTGTTTAGTGTGTGCGTGTGTTTTTGAAGATCCATGTGCTTAAAATCTTTGTTGAGAGATGTTTTTGAGAGCTTAATATGTTGATTGGATCATTAGTTGAGTTGCATGCTTGATTGCATTCATATCTGTGTTTTTCTCTTCTCGAAAAACTGTTTTGAAAAGCTGGCTCGACACCTCCTCGATACCTCCTTGATAGCTAGCTATCTGTTGAGCTTCTTTAGCTTTTTCTTATCATAATCTCGCTAGCACCTCGACACCTGGTGGATCGATCGAAAAAGTTTCTGACCCCTCGATAGCTTCTCGACACCTGGTGGATCGATCGAGATCATGTTCTTGTTTTTGGTGGTTCTTCCTCGACACCTTCTCGATACCTGAAGTTGTCGACGGCCTTTTCCTCGATACCTCCCTCGATAGATACCTCGATACCTCTCGACACCTTCATCTGTTGAGATTTACTGAGGCTCTATTTAAGCATCTCGTGCGATCCGCCTCTCATTTCTGTCGATCTCACTCTCGATTGCTCTAACTTTTCCTCTCCCAAACATTCTCATCTCACTCCAATCTTGATCCTCAAGGTTTCTTCAGGCTTTTTCAAGATTTTCTTCATCTTGGTAAGCTTTCTTTCTCTCATTCTACATGCATTCATGTTTTTGAAACCTAGGTTTTGGAATTTTATGAAAATTTTATGGTTTTTCAAAATTGATGAGATTTTATTAAAATTTTGTGTTAGTTTTTGAAGATTTGATTTTAAAAACTTCATGCATTGCATCACATTTGCATTATAACAGTATTGTCATGCATTTAGCTGTATGCAATCTCTTTGTGTGCTGGTAGGATTGGATTGGGCTGAGCCCATGATGTATTTACTTTGCATGTCACATGCTCATGCATTCTCCATGCATACGTACTTCTTTTCACATATTCTTAATATTGTGAACTGGTTTGGGACTTTTTTTATTGTCTTTTTTTCTCTCCCTCTACTGTTAGTTACGTTAGTAGTGTCTATGGCACCGAAACGTAAATCTGCTCTATCTCGGAACCCTCTTCGTTCCAGGGCATCCTCTTCATCTTCAAATTCTGCCCCCCTATCTCTTCGGTTTCGTGATGATGATGCTCATAAAGCATTCTTGGAGAACTTTTCTAGACGAGGTGTTCATTCGGAACGCCAAGTCATTCTGACAAACTTTGCTGACACTGACCTTCCCACTGTCATTCATAGTCAGGAATGGGAGTCACTGTGTGACGTCCCAGTCACTTGTCCTCTCGTGCTTATTCAGGAGTTCTACTCCAACATGCACGGGATTGACCGTTCTGTCCCTCACTTTATCACTCGTGTTAGGGGTGTTAGCATTCTTGTCACACCGCAGCTTGTTACGGATGTGCTTCGGGTACCTAGGATAGCGTTTCCTAACTATCCGAGTTGTGATCGTCTGCGGACTGTGTCCAAGGATGAGCTCATGGCTGCTTTTTGTGAGCGTCCCTCTGATTGGGGTGGTCGCCAATTCACATCCTGTAAGGCTTTGCAAAAGGTCCTAAGTTTTTGAACATGGTGATGACTTTTGTACTCCATCTACTCTCTCACTACAACTCCATCACAGAGCCTCGTGCTCGATTTTTGTTGTCTCTTCTTGAGCATTTGACTATAGATTTCCCTTCTCATTTCATTCTTTCTATTATATATGTTCATCTAGATGCTGCGTCCCGTGATAAACTCATCTTTCCTTCCGCTATCACGAGGATCTTACGCTATTTTTCTGTTCCTTTTCCCTCGTCCGACCATTTTTCTTTCATATGTGCCATAGATTACGCTATCGTAAAATGTAGTGAGGTCCAGTTTAGGTTGCGATAGCCGAATTCAGCAGCTCCTCCCTCCTGTCCTACTCCATCCAGATCTACTCCTTCCACATCCACTCCCTCCTCTTCTACAAGTGATGTGTCACTAGGAGACATCATGGCGTAGCTGCAGCACATGGATGCTCGCCTAGATACACTCTTTACGGAGTTGTATCAGGTGAACGTTCGTGTTGGTCATATTGCACGGCGACAAGCGACCATGGGTGGTTTTGCTTCTAAGGCTTCTCCTTCACCACCTCCTCCCGTGGGTTCTAATTCTGAGGATGATGATGGTGATGACGATGATGCTTCGGATACTAATGATGGAGATGCTAGCTCTACCGATGAGATGTCTACTTGACACTCTTACCCTTTGTCACTCATGACAAAAAGGAGGAGTAGTTTTGGTTGGATATGAGAGTAGTCATTCTTAAGGGGAGAGTTAGTATAGGATCATTTTGTTAGGGGGAGTGTTGTTTCTTTTTGAGGGATGTAGTGAGGATTTTATGTATCTTTTCTTTTCTTTCTTATAGATACATTGTTCTTGTACATTGGGTCTTGTGACCATTTTTATGACATACATTGTACTTATTTCTTTTTATATGTTGATGTATGTTGTTTCTTTCACCTATTTCTTACATGTGTTGTTTCTTTTCTCCCTTTATACACATGATTCTTATACTTGTATGCAATCTATTATTTCTATTTCACACTAAGATGCCTTGATGAGTTTTGTTTAAAGTGTTTCAGAAATACAGGTTGTCAAAGTCTACTTGCCATAAACTCTCTTCTTGCAAAATTTTTCAAGAGTTTGTGTTAGGATAGATTTTATTGTATTCAACAAATGAATATGAGTTCAGTGATTCATGACTTCTCTCATATGATCATTTGTTTGTTGTGGTTTTGTCATGGATTGCCAAAGGGGGAGATTTTTAGGACATATATGTTTCACATGTTAAGAACATATGTCATGATTTTATATAATTGGCTAATCCTTTGACAAAACGCACTTTACTTGTATTTGGGTAGATCTAGGATGTGTTTAAATACTTCAAGAAACCATATTTCAAGATCAAATGTTGAAGCCTTCAAGTCTGTCCAAGAAAACAAGCTGAAAGTGCAAAATCACTAAAGCTCGACAGCTAGCATGTGTCACGATTTAAGGAGCTGTTCAGCCCGTATGCTCGACAGCTAGCTCGACAGATGCTCGACACCTCTTATCTGTCGATATTTAAGAAAACAGCAATCTGAACTGTTTCTCTTGGGATCCGTGATTATGTGTTTGGGCCTCCTTTTCTCCTAACCCTAAACATATAAAAGGATTGTTTTAAGGGACGTCAAAGAGTTCACAAGTTGCACAAGCATTGAGTAAACCTTGTTCAAGCAAATCGTGACTGAAGACAAAGTTCTTTCCCTTGTTCATCTCTTTCTTGTGCAAAAGTTGCTGTGTATTTGCACCGTAGGGTTTTGTAACCAAGCATCTTCTTGATCTTCATCGTGTGGATGAACTAAAGAACTTTGCAGCCAACAACCTTCTTAGTTGGGATCCAAGCATTGGTTAGTCACGTACTTGGGAGCCGTGCATCGAAAGGGAGAACTGTCACTACAGAACAAGTCCAATTGGGTATTGGGGTAAGGGTTCAACTGTAGGTTGGTAAGGTACATGGGATTCCTTTACTTGTAACCGCTTGTTGTGATAATAATGGAGTTTCGGGAGTGGTGACCTGAAAATCACCCGGTGGGGTTTTTGCCGTTAGGTTTTCCCCATTCGTAAACAAATCACCGTGCCATTTATTTTCCGCTGTATATTTAGTTTTTTGGTGATTTGTTTGTGCTACCACGCATTTTGCATGATAAATTGATTAATTAATAACTTGGCTAATTAATTAATTAATTTCAATCAAAAGGGGTCAATACGTTTGTGGCCTATCATTTGTGCCTTCAATCTGGAAAATATCGGGACTTCAAGACCCTGTGGACAAAAGAAGTAGGATTGTGGAGAAGTCAATAGAGACTCACTTAAATAGCAAGTTCCATACAATTACAGACTATATGTTTAAAAAAAAAAAAAAAAAGAGAGAATACACATTGGTTCTTCCATTCGCATTATTTAGAAACACCCTACACCATGGTCAAGTTTGATGACCTGACCATGTACAAAAGATTTTTCAATGAATTATAAATTTAAGTCTAGGAAGAAGACAATGGAAAATAATCTGCGAGTGCTAGAAACCCAGAAAACATAAAAAGAATGTTTGCAGCACTTTAAAATATTCAAACTAATAAATTTGCTCTTCATCTTGTAATTTGCCAAGAAAACTTTTCTCAATCAATAATCAAACTAAAAAACATACAATAATCATACAACCGTAATCAATTTTCAACTTTCCAAATGAACAAAGAACAATCTATAATTCTATAATGAATGTTGTTTCTTTTGAAAGTGAGGGAATGTTTTTCGTCTATTGTCATGGTGGAACGGGAAAAACATATCTTTATATAACAATTTTGGCTACTGTAAGATCAAAAGGGAAAATTGCTCTTACAGTAGCTTCTTCAGGTATTGCTGCTTGTAGGTGTATTCAGTTGTCATGGACATGATTTTAGAAGTGCTTGAAAGGGTGATCCTAGAGGATAGAGTTAACCTGCATGGTGTAGTCATGCCATGGCTGCCAGAGCTAGCTCTTTCATTGAGGCACTATGTCATTTGAGACAACAAAGTAACTATTATGAGAATTTGATGAGAGAATTCTATATTGCATTGAAAGAAAATGAATGTACATTAGGTATTTATACAAAGTTTGAGAGTAACTAACTTCTTATTAACTCCACAATATACGGATCTAGCCTCCACAACCAATCAGATTAATACACTTGTATATAAATAATAGCTATCAATTAAACTAATCCTAAACTACAGGTACTATAGCTGTTTTAAATTTAAACATTGTCGTTTATACAGTCACAACTACAATTCTTCCATTGATTTGTTCCGATACTCTGCCTGAGTCAACAGCTACAATCCAAACTTGCTTGACCTTCAACTTGAGTCCTTGATCTTGTCCTTCTGATAACTATGAAACATCATTGGCTTCTGTATGTTGTCTTAATGGAATTTTCTAGGTTGGTTTAAAGATTGATAAAAACACAAAGGCTTAAAAGAAAAAACTTACCTCTTTACAAAGACATGGAGAGTGCCACCTAATTGAAAAATAAAAATGTAACAAAACCCAGAAACTGAAAATTGCCAATAACAATTTAGGTAGAATTTGATCTTCTAGGTGTATTCTTCTTTGACCCACATGAACTGCACTTGCACATAACTCTAAGATGGGGGAAAAAAATAATAAATAAGCATCTTAATGAATCCTTCAACAAAACAAACATAAAGTTGTTGTAAGGAGTGCATAAGAAGAAAATGAATGTGGTGGTGAGAAATGAGTGCATTATGGTCCTACAAGAATATTAAAGAAATATATGTCAACATACATGTAATATTTATAAATGAGTTCAAGGCTTACATATGAAGGTTTGGAATATATGTTCTTTCCATGCCATTGCACACTACAGCTACCTTCTCAAGTAGAACATTTTGTCCACTATTTTCTAAAGACTTGCTTCCAAAATTGTTACAAAATTAAGCTTAAAACCTGATGATAAACTCCCCAGTCTATAAATTCAAATAAACAATTGCCCCAAAAATCAACTGGAGGGAAAAAAATTGCACACACATACACACAAATAGGGCAGACATACTTCACACCTGATCAACATCTCTAAATTCATCGAATTGTTTTTTAAAAGGAAAAAGAATAGAAAAAATTATAAACCTAATTCAAATTTACAGGAAATCTCACCCAATATCATGAAATTATTTTTTGTTAAAACCTAGACAAAGTCCTTCCTATGCCTCAACAAAAGTTAGAGTCATGATTTTATATAAATCTTCCATGCCATTAGTATTAAAATTCTCAGTATATACACCATTAACATAGATACAAATTGCTTCAAAAGCAGTCTTGTTAAAAGGTTTTCTTAAATTGCTAAAGTTTGTCAGGATTAACAAATTTTATATACCTGGTGGAAACCCTTACTTGAAACATGTGTTGATATATATACATATATAAACGAACCAAATCTATGTAATGAGCTGTAACTCATGTATTCTTTATTCCTAGAAATGTTTCCATTAAATTCAAAAGAAAGCATAGGATTAAAATTATAAATTTATTCACCAAATGAAAAAGAAAATGAGCATTTTGAACTTACCAGTTTCCAATATCACCCATACATAATGTAACGTATCAAAAATCAAAAGCAGATCCATAGAGAATATATTAAAAACTTGGATTTGTAAGCTCTCCATTGATGAATATCAACCTTGTTAGGACATATGTGTTTCACTTGTTAGGAACATATGTCACTATTTTATGTAATTGGCTTATCCTTTGACAAAATGCACTTTACTTGTATTTGGGTAGATTTAGGATGTGTTTAAATACTTCAAGAAACCATGTTTCAAGATCAAGTGTTGAAGCCTTCAAGTCTGTCCAAGAAAACAAGCTGAAAGTGCAAAAATATTAAAGCTCGCCAGCTAGTATGTGTCGAGGTTTAAGGAAGCTGTTCAGCTCGTGTGCTCGACACCTGCTCGACACCTCCTATTTGTCGAGGTTTAAGAAAACAACAATCTGATTTGTTTTTCTTGGGATCTGTGATTATGTGTTTGGGCCTTCTTTTTTCCTAACCCTAAACATATAAAAGGATTTTTTTTAGGGCCGTCAAAGTGTTCACAAGTTGCACAAGCATTGAGCAAACTCTGTTCAAGCAAATTGTGACCAGAGACAAAGTTCTTGCCCTAGTTCATCTCTTTCTCTTGAAGAAGTTGCTGTGTCTTTGCACCATAGGGTTTTGTAACCAAGCATCTTCTTGATCTTCATCGTGTGGATGAACTGAAGAACTTTGCAGTCAACAACCTTCTTAGTTGGTGATTGAAGTCGCGTACTGGGATTCGCGCATTGGTTAGTCACGTACTTGGGAGTCGTGCATCAAAAAGGGAAACTATCACTACAAAACAAGTCCAATTAGGTATTGGGGTAAGGGTTCAACTGTAGGTTGGTAAGGTACTTGGGATTCCTTTACTTGTAACCGCTTGTTGTGATAATAGTGAAGTTTTGGGAGTGGTGACCTGAAAATCACCCAGTGAGGTTTTTTGCCGTTAGGTTTTCCCCATTCTTAAACAAATCACCGTGTCTTTTATATTTCGCTGCATATTTAGTTGTTTGGTGATTTATTTGTGCTACCATGTGTTTTGCATGATTAATTTGATTAATTAATAAACTTGGTTAATTAATAAATTAATTCATCACTAGGGGTCAATACGTTTGTGGTCTATCAAGTGGTATCAGAGCCTGCACACTCTGATTAGGTACTAATCTTTGCTGTGTTGATCCATTGACCCTTCTTTGTCATGAATAAAGGACAGTCATTAATTATACCTCCTTTATTTGATGGCACTAACTATGCATACTGGAAAGTACGCATGAGAGCTTTCTTGCAGTCTTTAGATGAGAAGGTGTGGCAAGCTGTGGAGATAGGCTGGACCAAGCCTACAGCGCCGGCCGATTGGGATGATGCGAAGATCAAGGCGGTAAACTTCAACAGCAGGGCATTGAATGCCTTATTCAGTGCGGTCATCAATGAGGAGTTCAAGAAGATATCCTCTACTGAAATTGCTAAGGAGGCATGGACCATTCTCCAGACAACCTATGAGGGAACCAAGGCTGTCAAGGATTCGAAGCTACAGAGGTTCACAACAAGCTTCGAAGAGATTAAGATGGAGGAGGATGAGTCATTCGATGAGTTCTATGCCAAGCTCAAGGACATAGTGAACTCAACTTTCAATCTTGGGGAAACCATTCCTGAACCCAAGATTGTAAGGACGGTGTTCAGATCTTTACCCAAGAGATTCCATGCCAAGATTACGGCAATAGAGGAATCAAAGGATATTGATAAGATTCCTTTGACCGAGCTGGTTGGAAATCTGCAGACCTATGAGCTAGGGTTGACTAGGATTGGTAAGTCAAGTAAGAGCAAGAGCATGGCTTTGAAAGTCAAGAGCAGTGACACAGATGAGTCTTCCGACGATGAAAATTCCAAAATGAAGTCCTACATCACCAGGCAGTTTAAGAAATTCATGAAGAATGCCAATGGAAAGGGCTTCGACAAGGACCGTAGGCAATCTAGTTCTTCTCAGTTCAAGAGTTAAGACAAAGGGAAGAAGGATGCTAAGGATGACGGTCAGTACACTGTTCCCGTAGGACCTAATTGCTTTGGGTGTCAAAGCTTCGGTCACATGAAAAATAAGTGTCCTACATATCTCAAGAGCATTGGGAAGAGCAAGGCACTTGCTGCTACTCTAAGCGACACCGAGCCTAAGGATGATTCCGACAATGAAGATGACGGAATCTTGAATGCCTTCACTGCCACTGTCAATCCTACTGAGGGGATTGTTGAAAGTGTGGATGAAGAAGAGGACTTGGTGGAGTCCAATTTTGAGAAGATGGATGATCAAGATGATATCTATACAGCCTATGAAAAATTGTACAAAGTTTCTGAAAAACATGAGAAACTTTATAGGCTGGTCACCAAGAAGCTCAGTGATGTGGAACTTGATCATGAAGAGCTATCCACAAAGTTTGATGAGGCTAATCAGACTATTGGAGCACTGAGGTTCGAGAACAATTTCTTGGCTAAGAAGACCAAGAAACTTGAAGTGGAGCTGTTTCAAGTCAGAGCTCAATTGGAGAGGACTTCAAGTGCAAAGCTTGATGAGATGCTCAATCTTCAGAAATCTGCTTCTGATCGAACAGGTTTAGGGTATGGTTTCTCTTCCTCTAATACTGCTTCTACTAGTACTACTGTTTTTGTTCCTCCTAACAATGATGTTGAAATTGAAAACAATAATGTTAAAACTGATTTCGCAAGTGAGAACTTAGACAAAGGTAAATCTGTCTTAAGAGCACCCCCTAAGCAAGATAAGAGGGAAGCTAAGAACCCTAGGGCCAAAAAGGCTAACTCTCAAAAGCCTAAACAGAAGAAGCAGCATCTCTGTCATCATTGTGGAATAGCCAGTCATACTCGACCAAATTGCTATAAGTGGCTAGCCACTTAACAGAGCAACGGCATAATAGCATCTGGAAGCTAGAATCAGCTTCAATCCTCTCTTGCTCCTCTTGGAGATCTTCTTAAAGCCCTCATGTTCCTTTCAAACTTGAACGGTTTCAATTCTTCCCCCTCACCGCCGGTTCAAGGGTTTAATCAAAAGTTCCAGAGTGTGAAAGGAAAAGGGCTCCAAGTGATTCTATCACTTTCTTATTTCTCTTCTTATTTTTGTTTACATTACTTGTGTGTTTTGCTTTTCTGTTTTGAGTCAGTCTAGTTTTATGCTTTGTTTTGTTTAAGCATGTTTTTGTTTGTTTTTCAGTTTTGTTTATTTTGTTTTTCATATAAAAAAAAATTGAAAAATCAGAAAAATACAAAAACAGTGTGTGTTTGTGTACTTTGGTACTTGTGTACTTTGGATGTCCAATGAAACAAAGTTTTCTAAACTTTGTATCTCTTGTAGCTTAGATGAGCATCTCTATGCACAACTAAGCAAGTGAGCTTTATGACTCTTGTTTGTGATAAGTAAAATTAAGTTATCTCTTATACTTAACACTCGTATCACTCTTTTTTACGGGAAGGATTAGAAAATCCTAAGAGAAAGGCATAAATAACCATCTCACCACTGTTGCCCGCCAATCATGAATGACATTTGTGTGCTTCGGCATAGCAAAATTGGAATGTCAAATGCTTAACATAATTGGGTAATTCTTTTCTATCTCTTATATGCCTATGCATGATTTGCTTAAAATGAAAATATGCAAAGAAAAATAAAAAGCAAAAAGATAAAAAATGCTTTTAAATATAATTGCAAGCGTGTTTTCTAGGAGATGTGGGAGTTATAGGATGTACCTCGAAGGTGATAATCCCCATCAAACAGTTATGATTGTGTGTGAGTTAAAGTGATTTTCTCATATCTCAAATTGTCATAACATGTTGACACATTTGCAATCTTGCGATGTTTTTCACACATAACACGCAATAGTCTTTGCTACTCTTGATACATGTGTAGGTACAATGTGATTTGGCCGTCACAAGGTTTTACATGTGTTAATGTATGCTCACTAAACTGTCTTAACTTATTTTTGAAATATAAAAATTGGTTAGACTTGTTTAGTGTGTGCGTGTGTTTTTGAGATCCTTGTACTTAAAATTATTGTTGAGAGATGTTTTTGAGAGCTTAATATGTTGATTGGATCATTAGTGGAGTTGCATGCTTGATTGTATTCATATCTGTGTTTTTCTCTCCTCGAAAAATTGTTTTGAAAAGCTGGCTCGACACCTCCTCGATACCTTCACGATAGCTGGCTATCTGTCGAGCTTCCTTAGCTTTTTCTTATCGCAATCTCGGTAGCACATCGACACCTGGTGGATTGATCAAGAAAGTTTTTGACCCCTCGATAGCTTCTCGACACCTGGTGGATCGATTGAGCTTCTGTTCTTGATTTTGGTGTTTCTTCCTCGACACCTTCTCGATACCTGAAGCTGTCAAAGACCATTTCCTCGATACCTTCCTCGACAGATACCTCGATACCTCTCGACACCTGCATCTGTCGAGATTTACTGATGGCCTATATATTTGTTCTTTGCGATTCGCTCCTCATTTTTCTCGATCTCTCTCTCGACAGAAGCTTCTCCTCCCCTCCCAAACAATCTCATCTCACTCCAATCTTGATCCTCAAGGTTTCTTCAGCCTTTTTCACGATTTTCTTCATCTTGGTAAGCTTTGTTTCTCTCATTCTACATGCATTCTTGTTTTTGAAACCTTTTGGGGTTTTTTGAAAAATTTTGGGGTTTTTCAAAATTGTTGAGTTATTGTTGAAATTTTGGGTTGGGTTTTCACTTCAATGAATTTAAAATCTTATGCATTGCATCTCATTAGCATTATAATAGTATTGTAATGCATTTAGATGTATACAAACTGTTTGTGTGCTAATAAGTTTGGATTGGGTTGAGCCCATGATGCAATTTCTTTTGCATGTCACATGCTCATGCATTCTCCATGCATACGTACTTCTTTTCACATATTCTTCTTATTGTGAACTGTTTTGAAACTTTTCTGATTGTCTCTTTCTCTCTCCCTCTACTGATGGTTACGTTAGTAGTGTCTATGGCACCGAAACGTAAATCTGCTCTGTCCCGGAACCCTCTTCATTCCAAGGTATCCTCTTCATCTTTAGATTCTGCCCCCTTATCTCTTCGATTCCGTGATGATAATGCCCACAAGGCATTCTTAGAGAACTTTTCTAGACGAGGTGTTCATTCAGAATGCCAAGTCATTCTGGCAGATTTTGCCGACACTGACCTTCCCGATGTCATTCACAGTCGAGAATGGGAGTCTCTTTGTGCCGAACCCGTCATTTTTCCTCTCGTGCTTATTCAGGAGTTCTACTCCAACATGCACGGGATTGATCATTCTGTCCGTCACTTTATCACTCATGTTAGGGGTGTTAGCATTCCTGTCACACCGCAGCTTGTTGCGGATGTGCTTGGGGTACCTAGGATAGCGTCTCCTGACTATCCTAGTTGTGATCGTCTGTGGACTGTGTCCAAGGATGAGCTCATGGTTACTTTCTGTGAGCGTCCCTCAAATTGGGGTGGTCGCCAGTTCACATCCTGTAAGGGCTTTGTAAAAGGTCCTAGGTTTTTGAACATGGTGATGACTTTTGTACTCCATCCTCTCTCTCACTACAACTCCATCACAGAGCCTCATGCTCGATTTTTGTTGTCTCTTCTTGAGCATCTTACTATAGATTTTTCTTCTCATTTCATTCTTTCTATTATAGATGTTCATCTAGATTCGACGTCCTGTGATAAGCTCATCTTTCCTTCCTCTATTACGAGGATCTTACGCCATTTTTTTGTTCCTTTTCTCTCTTCCGACCATTTTTCTTTCATGTGTGTCATAGATTACGCTACATAAAACGTAGTGAGGCGTAGTTTAGGTCATGACAGACGGATTCAGCAGCTCCTCCCTCCCGTCCAGCTCCATCCAGATCTGCTCCTTCCACATCCGCTCCCTCTGCTTCTTTGAGCGATGTGTCTTTGGGAGACATCATGACGTAGCTTCAGCGCATGGATGCTCGCCTTAATACACTCTCCACAGAGTTGTATCAGGTGAATGTCCGTGTTGGCCGCATTGCTAGACGGCAGGCGACTATGGGCGGTTTTGCTCCAAAGGCTACTCCTTCACCACCTCATGCGGCTTCTGCTTCCGACTCAGATGTTGATGCTGCTGATGATGCTTCAGTTGATGATGATGGAGATGCTAGCTCTTCCGATGAGATGTCTACTTGACACTATTACCCTTTGTCCCTCATGACAAAAAGGGGAAGTGGTTTTGGATATGAGAGTAGTCATTCTTAGGGGGAGAGTTAGTATAGGATCATTTTGTTAGGGGGAGTGTTGTTTCTTTTTGAGGGATGTAGTGAGGCTATTATGTATCTTTTCTTTTCTTCCTTTCTAGATACATTATTCTTGTACATTAGGTCTTGTGACCATTTAGACATACATTGTACTTATTTCTCTCTATATGTTGATGTATTTTGTTTCTTTCATCTACCCTTAAATGTGTTGTTTCTTTTCTTCCTTTATGCACATGTTTCTTATAACTTGTATGCAATCTATTATTTCTGTTTCACACAAAGATGCCTTGATGAGTTTTGTTTAAAGTGTTTTAGAAATACAGGTTGTCAAAGTCTACTTGTCATAAACTCTCTTCTTGCAAAATTTTTCAAGAGTTTGTGTTAGAATAGATTTTATTGTATTCAACAAGTGAATATGAGTTGAGTGATTTATGACATATGTTCATTTGTTTGTTGTGGTTTTGTCATGGATTGCCAAAGGGGGAGATTGTTAGGACATATGTATTTCACTTGTTAGGAACATATGTCACTATTTTTTGTAATTGGCTTATCATTTGACAAAACGCACTTTACTTGTATTTGGGTAGATTTAAGATGTGTTTAAATACTTCAAGAAACCATGTTTCAAGATCAAGTGTTGAAGCCTTCAAGTCTGTCCAAGAAAACAAGCTGAAAGTGCAAAGATATTAAAACTCGACAGCTAGCTCAACAACTAGCATGTGTCAAGGTTTAAGGAAGCTGTTCAGCCCGTGTGCTCGACACCTGCTCGACACCTCCTATCTGTCGAGGTTTAAGAAAACAGCAATCTGATTTGTTTTTCTTGGGATCTGTGATTATGTGTTTGGGCCTTCTTTTCTCCTAACCCTAAACATATAAAAGGATTGTTTTAAGGGCCGTCAAAGTGTTCACAAGTTGCACAAGCATTGAGCAAACTCTGTTCAAGCAAATTGTGACCGGAGACAAAGTTCTTGCCCTAGTTCATCTCTTTCTCTTGAAGAAGTTGCTATGTCTTTGCACCATAGGGTTTTATAACCAAGCATCTTCTTGATCTTCATCGTGTGGATGAACTGAAGAACTTTTCAGCCAACAACCTTCTTAGTTGGTGATTGAAGTCGCATACTAGGATCCGCGCATTGGTTAGTCACGTACTTGGGAGCCGTGCATCAAAAGGGGAAACTATCACTAAAGAACAAGTCCAATTGGGTATTGGGGTAAGGGTTCAACTGTAGGTTGGTAAGGTACTTGGGATTCCTTTACTTGTAACCGCTTGTTGTGATAATAGTGGAGTTTTGGGAGTGGTGACCTGAAAATCACCCGGTGGGGTTTTTTGCCGTTAGGTTTTCCCTATTTGTAAACAAATCACCGTGTCTTTTATTTTTCCGCTACGTATTTAGTTGTTTGGTAATTTGTTTGTGCTACCACGCGTTTTGCATGATTAATTTGATTAATTAATAAACTTGGTTAATTAATAAATTAATTCATCAGTAGGGGTCAATACGTTTGTGGCCTATCAAACCTTAGTGTTAAAGCTTCTCTCTTGTTGTATCCATCTAGGTTGGAAGAAACACAATGAGAAAGAAACATAAATCTTGGATACTTTCACAAGTTGGGGGACCCTAAAATCATCATTAACATAAATCATAAATTTCAATGAGAAAGAAGCATTATTTAAATATACATTGAAAATTTAAATGCCAAAATTCAAACATTTTTTGAAGGCTGAGTCATTGTTTTTCATAATTTTTGTCTTTGGATGCTTTGGCTAGGCAATTTGATCAACATATTGATTTGAATTTAAAGCATCTCTTGAAATGGCAACCACTACAACAGGATCATAAAAGTTATGGAGAAACAAAGACTTCTTTTCTTTTTTTCTTTTTCTTTTTTCTAATTAATCAATAATAGAGAATTAAAATGTGAGTAACATGTGTTGATGAAATTCAATCTTTTTCTTTTGCCCACAAACTACAAATACTAACCCTTAAGCAAATAAATGCATATCAAACTTGATCCATTAAACACAATCCAAACCAAACTTGGACTATACTTAATGTCAAAACACTATCTTTATAAGCCATTTCTCCAAGCCAGTCACTTTGTCGAACACTTTTGAGGGTGATGGGGCTGGTCTCTTTTCTCTACTCATCTAATTACTCTTATAGTAACTGATATAATATATTTTCTAAATATATTATTGGCAATTAAATATAAAAAACTAAAATAGCATAAAAATGCTTCCAAACTATTTAACCAGTAGTATTATAAAGTTCACTACAACACAAAACCATGCTTAAATGAATCAACAACTCGAGCCCAGCAAACAACAACAACAATAAATTTATTGATTATACTGACAACAATTTATATCTACATTTTCCCAAATACTATCTACCTGGACTACTTGATTCATAAAATAAACACTATCACTTGGCCAACTTTAATATCTCTACCTTCTACAGGCAGAATACACCAAGTCATATCTTTTAATAAATGGCAAACAATCACATGAGAAGAGTCATGAAAATAGAGTAGTCATTGTGAGAACTCATAGTCTTGTAGACACAATGCAAAAAGAGTAGAGAGTATATTATACCTTTTTTATGTAAGGCATATGCAAGTTTATGTAAGCATTGAGTATATATGTCAACTTATTAAACCTGAAAAAGAACATTGTAAAAAATCTAATTGTGGAAAAAGAACAAAAAACTAATGTAATTTATCAAAAAATTTGCATGCATATAACAAAAATTTTTGTTAGTTACATCCTTCTACAGATACAATAGCTGTAGTATGCAAAGGATCAATTCTGCCTTGCTTGTATATTTGACTGTTGGCCGCAGGGATAGTGTTACTGTGGAAAAGGCAATAAATGTTTTATTCCATATCCCTATTCTAAAGTGAAAGTTCAAATAGTGTGTAAAACACCTATGAACGTTTAGACTCCCAAATTAAAAATATCAATACAACCTTATAAACAAACAATATATGTGCAGAATATGAATATAAGCTAAACTCAAATTGGTAGAACACTCTAATCCATAATTAATCACAAACATAGTAGCAATTAAATAGTAAAGAGTAAAGGAAGAATGATGCAAACACAAAGATAACACGCTGATGTGTTATCGAAGAGGAAACTAAGGTACTCGACGAAAAAACTCTCCGCCTTCCTCCAAGCAGTCAATAATCCACTAGAGAATGAAGTTGGGATATATGAACAACAGAAGACCCTCCAAGCCTAAACTACCCAATGTTCTTAAGCCCTCTAAGCTTCTTGCTCCAACAAGTTTACGTCGAACCTTGTCTTCTCTAGCTTACCGGATCCCGCAATAGCCCATTGCATCAACCAAAATAAATTGGTCCCTTCTAAACTGCTTCCCAAGCACCAAAATACCTACTCACTGATATAGGTATGGTGAGATAAGTATTTAGCTAAATGTATCTCTCAAAGATATGTCAATGGAGAGGGTGAGAGTAGAGGAATTTGGAGAATCAAAGGATGAAGATTATGGATGAGTCAATCTTGTTTCTCTCTCAAAATTCTCTCTAGAAGCTCTCTACAGTTTATGAGTATAAGGGTATTTATAGTAGGGTGTATGAGGAATGCAAAATGTTAGTTTTCATCAAACAGGGCATTCTGGCGACTCGACCTCGCGACTGGAACGAGTCGCGAGTTTGAGTTGCAAGCTAACTACCTAGCCAGACTAGAATTTTTGTCCTGTAGTGCTCCAGCTGTCATGACCCTTTAGCTCTCTTGCATGCTTCACATGTGTGCCACATTTGGTGACTTGCCAGTCGCAAGGCTTTTCATGAGTGCACACTTCTTGAGCTTTCTTCACACTCTCTCACACACTAACCTTACATAATTCCCACATATAATATAGTGTATCTAATTGCTAAAATACAAGCAAATTTGACATGGAATAAAGCCAACACATGATTGAATAAATTCAACCTTACAATCTCCCCCTTTAGCTATTCTGTGAGAAAACCTTAGAACAGACTCTAAACTTAACATGTGAGTTGGGACAGTTGCCAAAACTCACTCACACCTAACTCTAGAACCTGTGAAGCTTTTGAACCATACGAATAAGTTTTTCCTGAAAACAATAACACAAGATGATCATTGTAAGCAAAAATCTTGAAATACATATGGGGCAAGCACAATGCGATCAAGTAGTAAAGATTAAATCAATAAAGCATAACTTGACCAAACGAGAACAATCACTATAAATAGTGATCAAAATGAACATTCACACAAGGAATGAACATCCGGACATGCAAGCTAATAAGCTCAATGCAAAGTATCATTTGCATGTCCAACACTTAACCGATGCAAAAACACAAAGTGATTGCATCAAGGATATGAAATCCAATAAGGGCACAAGTGTGATGTACTAAAGGAAATGCACAATATAAACTAAAAGTGTTTAAAATTTCTCCCCCCTCAAAATGATGAGAAGTTGTGATGCACTTGGAACATATATACCTGTAACCTAAAACACTTGCACAAAACACATTAGACCTTCAAGGTAAAGCAAGTAATAAAATGACAAGTATAATGTAACAAGTAAAAAGCGATCAAGTAAACATGTTGTGAAACATATGAGAAACTTGATCATACACCAAAACAATCATACAGAAATGACTACAATGATTACATAGCAAAGCAAATGATCATCCAAACATGCATTCAATGAAGCACAATAGCATAAGAATGTATGCATGTCCAACACACAAACACAATGCAATGAGAACAACAAAACATAGATACTAAACATAACTCAAAGCACCATAAAGCAAACAAGAAAACAAAAATAAAGAAACACAAACAAAACAAAGTTTTCTTATTAACACAATGTCTTCTCCCCATTGGTATATGCATCTCCCCTATGAAATATCTCTCACCCTACAAATGTGTACAAGAAATAGAATTTCTCCCCCTAAGAATGTGCACAAGAGATATATAGAAATGACAAAACTTTCTGGTATACTACTCTAGAATATACTCTCCCCCTTTTTGTCACGAATAGACAAAAGGTCAAGAAGAAATGAGGACAAGAGATGAAGGTACAAAAAATAATAATGATGCATGAAGAGTGTAAGATGAATGAGAAAATAAAGCTCAAACCTAAGACAAAATAAAATGCTACAAAGCATAAGGTAAACATGACATGTTAGGATGAAGAAACAAGGTATAGACCAGTGCATAACAAGGTGTGTGTAAGAGGTGGTTATGTGCAATGCATGACCAAAACATGGAAAATGCACATGTGGGGCAAGGTGTGTTAAATACACAACCAATGAACCAAACATGTTCCGAATGAGAAAATATGAGAAACCCCAAAATTTGGTACTCATCGGAGTCCAAACAAGTGAGAAAATGCCTAAGAGGCATTTTATTAAACACCTAGCGTGCACATTATGAACAACAATATAAAACAATGCATGAACATCATGAAATTCACCCTTAATATATGTTCTTTTTGCCACAAGGGGCCAATATCCAAAGAAAATCTTCAAAAGAAACCAATCCCATACAAAAATTTGACAAAAAATAAGTTTCCCTAACCCTTATGATGAAAATCCCAACCAAGAGCACAAAAACTCTCCAAAACATAATCTAAGGATTAAAATCAAAGAAAAGAGTTTAGAATAACCTTAGAGATGTTAATGGAATGAAAAATCATTCAAATTGATTGCGTTGTGATGTAAAAATATTGAAAGAAGGGTTTAAGAGAGGATGGAAGAGGTTTAAAACAGATTTCCCACGAAAAACTCTTTAAAAAGTTGTTTTTGGGCGTTTCGCGATTGGCGAGTCGCGAGATAAGTCACGAGTGAGTCGCGAACCATTCTATGTAAACTCGCGACTGGATCTCACGACTGGGCGAGTCGCCAAAACGAGTAGCCAAAACTTGCTACTCGCAAGAGTAGCCAGAACGAGTAGCCAAAAATTCTGACACCTGTTTTTCAACACAAAACATGTTTAAACAATGAAAAACAAAGTAAGCACTAAACATGAACGCAAAGAGTGATAAAAATCAATTCCAAATACATATAAAATGATAAAAAATCTTTTAGGATTAACCCATATATAGTTGAGCACACACACATCACATTTAAACAAGTACAATCGAACAAATGAATAAGGCATTCATTAAACATTAGGCATGTGTGTTGTGTGTGTGTATCAAATGTGGAATAGTCCTTAGTCTAGAGTGAAGTTTCAATGATCATTTCAATCAAGTCATACAAAAGTAGTACTAAGTCAAGTGGTCTATCTCAATTATAAAAATGAACATATATGACCTCCCACAAGAAAATGATTACATATCTTTGAAACTTTTCATTTAGCTTCTTTACAATTCATAACATTTGATCATTTTTTGTCTTTATATCTCTTTTTGAGAATGATGTCTGAAATTTTTGATATTTCAATTTGATGAACAAGCCTTTGGGTTTTGGGCATCATACATTTTCAATACAAGTCGCTTTCCCTTTTTCCTAGTCTCTTTTGTAGCTCATTATCTCTTTTCAAGATTTGATATTGGTTGAGCTCTTTAAGCAAAAATAATGAGTGGGAAGAGATATACGCACAAGTCTATACATGTATCATAACCAACATGACTATTGACTAATCATTCATGACAAGTTTGAAGATAGATTTACAACAATCACACATAGATGTCAAGATTTTTCCCATAAGGATAGATGTGCATACATAATAAGCTAAGCTCATAAATGCATAAAGCCATTTGTATGAAGGTATTAAGCCAAACACACATGTGATATGTGCTCAAACATATACGATCAAACTTTTTGAATTTTTCACTTTTTATATGATTTTGAATTTTTACTAACACAAAACTAAAACATAAAAGTAAGATAAAAAAAAAAAATGCATATAAAAGAAATGCAAGATGCACAAAATGCATGAAGATATGACATTCAATGCGAGAAAGGTCCTACAAAGATCAAAAGAATTAGATCAAGGACCAAAAGAGTAAAAGCTCAACTATAGGAACCCTTCCTCATCCAAACGGAACGATTAATTGGAATGAGTGTCTCATGAGAAGTGAGACGAAGGTTGGAAAAATGAGAACTAGAGATGCACATAGAAAAAGAGTTCAGAGCATTAAACACTTTCTTTAACAACATGCTATTTTCACTCAAATCCGATTTATCCTTTTTAGCACAACTTCCAAGAAGCTCAAGTTTCTATTTTCTTTTGATTCTTTTAAAAGCATGAAACTTATAGCATTGAGGTCTTAGATGATCAAAGGCACCACAATGGTGACAAACAAAGTGTTTAGGTCCACTAGGCTTTTTGGGAAAAGATCTAGCAACATGGTTTTGTTCTCTCTTTAACTTATGACATTGAGATCTTATATGACCAATCATATCACAATGGTGGTAAGTTGGAACAAACTTAAATCCATCCAAAACCTTAGGTTGAGACCTAAACGGAAGCTTTGACTTAAGAGCCTTTCTCTCCACTTTTTGATTTCTTTTATGTGGAGGAATGTACACCGATTTTTCCTTTGAGGTAGAACACACAATAGGCACAAAATTAGGTACCACAACATGATTGCAACAAATATTTTCATCTTTTTTAGCAATAGGTTTAGCAATCAAACACTTGGTATGCATCTTAAGAGATTCATTTTCATATTTAAGATCAACTAGTTTGTTAGACAAAACAAGTTTAGCATCTAAGTCCATATTCAAACATTCAAACTCCTTTAGTTTTTCAAGAGAATGTTCAGCAAGTTTCTTATACTTTTCAACCAATTTATTGGATTCATTGAACTTAGCAATCAAATCATCTTTTTCACAAATAAACTTACTGAAATTCTTTTGAAACTTCTTAGCATTTTTCTTTAAGAGCTTGATGTTAGGAATATCAACAACACCCAAAGATTCATGTAAAATAGCATTACAATCATGAGAATTATCACTCATATAGGCATTTTCACAAACATGTGGCATGTTACATTCATTAACATCCAATACATGCATAGAGGCATACAAAGCACTATCCATGGCAAATAAACACAAGGGGTCAAGGATCATACTTAGGTAATTAAACCATAACAAGTGTACCCGCTCTGATACCAATTGCAAGTTCAAATAGCGTGTAAAACACCTATGAACGTTTAGACCTGCAAATTAAAAATACCAACACAAGCTTATAAACAAATAATATATGTGCGGAATATGAATAATAAGCTAAACCCAAATTGGTATAACACTCTAATCCATAATTAATCACAAACATAGCAGCAATTAAATGGTAAAGAGTAAGGGAAGAAGGATGCAAACACAAAGATAACATGCCGATGTGTTATCGAAGAGGAAACCAAAGTACTCGGCAAAAACCCTTTCCGCCGCCCTCCAAGCAGTCAATAATCTACTAGAGAATGAAGTTGGGATACATGAATAACAGAAGACCCTCCAAGCCTAATCTACCCAGTGTACCTAAACCCTCCAAGCTTCTTGCTCCAACAAGGTTACGCTGAACCTTGTCTTCTCTAGCTTACTGGATCCCACAATAGCCTATTGCATCAACCAAAATGAATTGGTCCCTTCTAAACTACTTCCCAAACACCAAAATACCTCCTCACTAATATGGGCATGGTGAAATAAGGATTTTGCTAAATGTATCTCTTAAGGATATGTCAATGGAAAGGGTGAGAGTAGAGAAATTTGGAAAATCAAATGATGAGGATTGTGAATGAATCAATCTTGTTTTTCTCTAGGATTTCTCTCTTAAAATTCTCTCTGGAAGTTCTCTACAGTTTGTGAGTATAAGGGTATTTATAGTAGGGTGTATGAGGAATGCGAAAGGTTAGTTTTCATCAAACAGGGCATTTTGGCGACTCAACCTCGCGGCTGGAACGAGTCGCAAGTTTGAGTCGTGAGCTAACTTCTTGGCCAGACTGGAAGTTTTGTTTTGTAGTGCTCTAGCTGTCATGACCCTTCAGCTCCCCTACATGCTTCACACATGTGCCACCTTTGGCGACTTGCCAGTTGCAAGATCCAGTCGCGAGGCTCTTCTTGAGTGCACACTTCTTGAGCTTTCTTCATACTCTCTCACACACTACCCTTACATAATTCCCACCTAAATACAGGGTATCTAATTGCTAAAATACAAGCAAATTTGGCACGGAATAAAGCCAACACATGATTAAATAAATTCAACCTTACATAAAGTTCATTGATCTCTGTACTCGACGTTTTCTCCACCTTGATAAGAGATTTAAACCATTTGTGTGGGAATATAAAGAAGAGGACTACCTGGTTTTCAGTGAAATGTTGGCTTCTCACTTCAGGAACAGATGGTTGTCTACAAAGAAAAAGTAAAAAGATGTGGGCCACAACAGTTCTGGAAATAAACCATTTAAAAAGGGTAATGTTGGTTTGGATAACATATATGAGGACGTAGTTAAATTCAATCAAAGAATTAGACAATAAAATACCTGTTTCCAAAGTTTTTAAGGGCTTTAACTAATTCCTCATACTTATACTCCTTCATCTCCGCCTCTACCTCTACTTTCTGCACCACTCCTGTACTTTCTAAAATAACTCAACAAGAAGTAAACAGAATAATGAACAAATATAGATTCCATGATAAAACTATCTGCATTAGACAAATAGTGCAATACATGTATTAGTAGTAAAGTATGCACGCCTTTATGGCAAACACCATTCAGAATTTAAATATACACATAACACCAACTATTCCTTCGTCACTTATTTTGTAAGGTCAGCTATGTAACTCTTTAGCAAGCTTTAACCAACACCTCCATCATTATGAAAACAACAGACATATTACACATATTTAAATGAATTTTAAGTTTGGTGATACAAAAAAATTCAATACAAATATTGCAAATTAACCTTTGCAAAAAAACAAAAATGCTGAATTACAACCATTTTCCATTTATGGCTTGAATGAAACTTACAAAATACACATTGTATTTGAGCAAAGTAAATTAGACAAACGAACTCTTGAGAACCTTATAAGGGAAAGCACAAACACAAGCATCAAATTCTTTAGTTTATTTTTCTCATCAACAACAGGTTCTTAGGTTCCAAAATTAAGACTTAGCTCCTAATTATTTAGGGTCAACATAAATATTGGAGCAATATCATGCACTGCACATTCACTTTTTTTTTTTTTTTTTTTTTTCATTTTATAATGTTCCTCCTCCATTTAAGAAAAAACACAAGTATGATCACAGAATAAGTTAATTATTTACTGCCTTCATGAACAAAGAAGATTCAATTAAATGTCATCAATTTGTTATAAGATATGCTCGTTTAGTTATGGTAGAGAAATCCATTTTCCACTTTTGTGCTGAAAGAAGAACAGTGATTTGCAAACTTTCAACCTGATTTATGTGACTTATTTTCCTTAAGCACTGCATATGGTATGTTACTATATTTATAAGGATTGAAGTTCAAATTTTGGCAATGCTTGAGAGATAGAATACATATTTGGGATTGAAGGCTAAAGTTATGTATCTCAACACTTTCTATAGGGATCGTATAACTACATGAATCTGAAGGACCTTCTAGGTGATGGGATTTTCACAGTTGATAGTGACAAGTGGCACAAACAGAGAAGGGCATCAAGCCATGAGTTCTCCACAAAGGTGTTGAGGGACTTTAGTGGTAATTTTTTAGAAAATGCAGCAAAATTTGCTAATATAGTGTCTGAAGCAGCAACTGCCAACTAGATATTGGATATTCAAGTAAGTTTTGGACAATTCAGTGTTTACAAAGAGACTAATTCCTTATGGTATTGTGCATTGTCTAACTCTAATTATTCATGTAGGATCTATTGATGAAATCAACTATGGATTCATTGTTCCAAGTTGCATTTGGAATTGAAGAAGGCAAGAATTTCAGCAATGCCTTTAATGATTCAAGTACAATGACCATTTTTCCTTATGCTGGTATCTTTTGGAGGATCTAGGAGTTTCTAAATATCGGATCAAAAGCAACCTTAAAAAGGAGCACCAAACTTGTTAACAATTTCGTGTTTAAGCTAATACACAGCAAGATTGAGCAAATGAAGAATTCAGAGAACGAATCTTCTGTGAGTAGACTTTAGCTAAAAGTTCCTGTTTCGTATTAGTTTGTACATCCATGAGATAAATTTGTTATCATGCACAATGCAAATGAAGAGAGAAGACATTCTATCAAGGTTTCTGCAAGTGACAGAAACTGATCCAACATACTTAAGAGATATAATTCTTAACTTCGTCATAGCTGGAAAAGACACAACAACAACCACAATTGCTTGGTTTATTGGTCTGCAAGCATCATGCTGTGCAGTTAAAAATTGCAAAAGAAGTGAAGGAAGCTACTAACATGAAAAAGATCACAAACTATGCTGAGTTTGCAGCCAGTATTAGTGAAGAAGCTCTAGAAAAGATGCAATATCTCCATGCAGCAATCATTGAAACTCTCAGACTCTATCTTGCAGTTCCTGTGGTAAGGAAATCTGACTATATCTACTATTAGCATTTCATAGCTGCATATGATATACTGCATGCCTTTTCTTCATTATTTCCTCTTTAAGACCAACATGTGCCATGTGCGTGGTTCCAGGGTAATGGTTCACCAAAATTTTTCAATATCTAGATTTACACTGTTCTTCCTTTTACTGCAAAGTAACACTGCATATTCATTGGTTGTTAACTAATAAGGACATGTACATTACCACCATTAGTTTCCCAAATGTCTGAGAGCAGCTTCGTAGTAGGTTCCCACTTATTTGACATGATTCCCCCAAATGTAATACTAAACCTTAAATTTCTTTGCTTACAGGATGCAAAGATATGCTTTTCTGATGATACTCTACCAGATGGATATAGTGTGAACAAAGGAGATATGGTGGCTTACCAACCTTATGCAATGGGTAGGATGAAATTCACACTGAGGAATTCAGACTAGAGAGATGGCTCAATGAAGAAGGAATATTCTAGCCCGAGAGCCCTTTCAAGTTCACAGCCTTCTAGGTTAGTGAAAATTATGTTAGGACGTATTGCATTTCTACTTTTTCATGCTTTAGGCTCATCTTCATCATAGACATGTTTAATTTTTGTGGCTAACATTGAATTGTCTTTGAAGTAACATAAACATGTAGCTGTACAAATTTATTGCAAAATTATATATATACAATTTTCCTTTGATGCAAAGTCACCTCTAGTGTAGAAAGTTAAAGTCTATTGTCTTCTTGTTGGAGAAACCAAAATTAAATTTCTACTAGTTTACAGGTAGGGGCACGAATTTGTCTAGGAAAGAAGTTTGCCTAAAGGCAGATGAAGATCTTCTCAGCTGTCTTGGTAGGCTGTTTCGAGTTCAAAATGGCTAACGAAAACCGAACTGTCAATTACAGGAAAATGATTAATCTTCACATAGATGGAGGTCTCGAAATTCGAGCCTTCCACAGGCATGGAAAGTAGCATGGTATCTTATGAGCGTGGAAATAAATACCATCTGACATATATATAGATTCTTTTTATTTAAAATATTCATTGTTTAATGGCAATTCTCTATTGCCAGTCCCTAAAAGGGAAAAGGTGTATTGTAATGTACAAAGAATGATGTAAGACTTTTATGTGATTATATATCCTATGATCAATGAGTCTAAGCTTGCCATTATAAATAAAGAACTGTACAAATTATCAAGGTGCTCTATTTCTAGAACAATTAGGTAAACAACCATTTCACTATATTCTATCCCCAATTAACAGGTTGAGAGAAAATAATAAACAAATAGGTAACATCTCTTTTTGAATTAAATACCTTAGAAACAAAGATCTACCAAGCAGCTATCCAAATTTGAATGCTTGAAACAACTGAAACTAAAACTCTTTTCAATTCTCAATGCATCTATTTGGCTGCATTGAACTAAAACAGAATAACACTGAATCACTGGCTCAAATGCAGTAGAATACATCCCCTCACATTAGAATTCAATAATTGTTCAACATCTATAGTTTTGCATGTAACTACAAATAAATAAAAAATATTTTTTATTTAAATCTTGCTTGATTAAAATCATATATTTCTCAATGTCCTACAAATATATATATATATATAAAAATATATATATATTAACTTGAAATAAAACCTATATTTACAAACAACACTAACAATTGTTGAACTTGCTTCCTTTAAAAGGCATATATAAAGAGACAAATTGATGAGCAAAATATTTTAAAATGCCTCAGGAGGTCTGCCACGTGGCTGGCAAACAGGAGACCTTTCAAGTAAATTTGTACTAAATTGCCGCTTATGTTGATGACATACAATGCCTAAATTTACATTAGAAAAAAATTGCAATGACCAATAGCAACTAAAACCAAGAGGCACAAACCATGAAGTGGCTATAAACTAATGCAAGAGTAAGTAAGGCATTTTGTCAAACACATGATGTGCACACAATTTCAATGTCTTAGTTATGAACAATGTAAAGCCAAAAACCCAACTCTTCCATAGCTTTTATATTTCTCACCAACATGTCTAACATTTGTTTTTATATCACCAAAGCAAACATGGTATAATTTGGAAAATTGACTAAAGTTGTCTAAATCAAAACATACAATGGAAAAACAATTTTTTTATCAAATTAGTGGAAGGAACTAAAAACACAGTAGGCTATAAACTAATCCAAGAGTAAGTACGGCATTTTGTCAAACACATGGTGTGCACAAAATTTCAATGTCTTAGTTATGAACAATGTAAAGCCAGAAACCCAACTCTTTCATAGCTTTTATATTTCTCACCAACATGTCTAACATTTTTTTTTTTTTATATCACCAAAGCAAACATGGTGTAATTTGGAAAATTGACTGAAATTGTCTAAATCGAAACATATAATGGAAAAACAAAATTTCTATCAAATTAGTGGAAGGAACTAAAAACACAATAGCGTGACAGTGAAGAAGAGATTGATCAATAACAGTAAAGTGACAGTAAACAATGAAAGGGAACAATGAAAGAAGTCAATTTACCGTAGTGATTTTGCTGGCAGATTGATGGTGCAAGGCTACTCTATTCTTTCACCTCAGCTTTCGTTGGGTTTCTTCTTGTAGAGGGAAAAGAGAATAACAGAAAACAGAAAAAGGAAAAGAAGAAAACAATAAGTCAACAATGTATTGTATAAAAACAATAAGTGGTTACCCACGGAAAGGCCAAAATTGGCAATTAACACCAATTGCTAGACTATATAGTTAGTTGGCAACGTTTCAAAACTATATTACTAACTAACATCTCGAGTTTAAAAGACTCGATTTAGGCCTTGTAACTCGAGCCTCAAAGGCTCGGTTTCCATGTTCTGATTTGGCTTTTTTCCACGTGGCATCCACCTGGAACTCGAGTCTTAGAGGCTCGAGTTCCATCTCGACCCATTGAGCGTTGATTTCCGTGTTCTGAGAATGACATGGTTTATCCACGTGGAAGCCACCTAGATATCGACCCTTAGAGACTCGATTTCATAAAGGGTAAATTCAAAACACTCAGTCACGGACACCCTCTCCACTCTCACGCACCTCCACTCTCACTCACCTTCTCCACTCTCTCTCAGTCTACAAAGACACTCTCAATTCCTCATGCTCATTCTATCAATTCTTCACCCTCACTGAAACCCACGCCAGGTAATCCATTTTGTTAAATGCTTTTTTTGTTTTGTGGGTTTGAGATTTTTTTTTTTTTTTTTTTTTTTGCGCTTTTTTCTGTTCGTGGGTTGAACTATTGATATCAGGCAAATCAAAAGGGAACGCATTTCAAATTTCTATCTTGTTCTGTAATATGCATTGTTCTGGGAAAGGGCTAAACCCATTGTTTTGTAGTGATTGTTATTTTTTTCTCTTATTTAGAATATATGAAAATTATAGTAAATGTAATTACTTAAATTGGTCGTTTTCTGTGAGAAACTAAGAAAAAGAAAGTAATTGTAGATTGAAGACCGAATTGGGCCTTTGTTAAATTAAATTGTTGATGCTAGGGTTTGTTAAAGTTGATGATTTAGTGTTTAATTGGATCCATGTTACTGAAAATTTTTAAGAAATTTTGAAAGTTCGATGACTTTCTTCTTGCTAAAGTGATTCTTTAAGAATGTGGGTGCCAGTTGCCTTGGTTTGTAGTAGTTATCATAGGGAGCTAATCATCTTGAATTGAACTGTACATTTTGAAACGCATCCTTATTTTTAGAATAGATGCAAATGGACAATAGTTGCAATCAAGAGACCTTTAAGTTTGTTTAGGATTTATATGCTTCCTTCTTCAATCAGTGACTCATTTGATGTAGTCTTATTGATCTGCTACAAACTGTGTTCCATTCTATATATTGAAACATAATATTGTAGGTTCAACAACCATAATAAAGTAACAAAAGATTCATTCTTTTCAATTTTTCTTTTATTTTTTTTACCACTAGTTTTATTATGACTCTCTTGTTCTCAATCTAGTTTCCTAAGTATGTGGTGCTGGGCGATTTGGGTTTGACTTAGATTTTTCTGTTGATGCAATAGATGCTTAAGTTTTGCAGTTTAGCTACTTAAGTTATCTAGGTGTGATTAAAAATGTGCAGCTTGGAATTATTGATGCTAATTTATTTTGGGAATCATTATAAGTTTAACTCGAGTATGGTATATCACTGTATTTTGGATAGGAAACTTACCTTGCAAATTGTCTATATGGTTGGGTTTTGGCTTTTACTTATGTTTTTAATTTCTCTTTTCAGTTTATTATCCCCTACATTCACAAGTACAATAAATAAAAGTGCCATTCTCTTTTATCATACAACTCATATGTGTTATGATACGATGGAATGTGCTATGTCCCTTTCCTTTATATTTACAAGAGTAAGATTCTACATGTTGGGAAAGTTTAAGGAAAGAATTTTAATATGGATTAGGTAAAACTTGGAATTTGGATGTATCATTTCTATTTTCTGTTCATCTTTATGATTTCATCACTTCCATGGGTATCAAATGAACTGATTTTAACTCTGATTTCTGACCATTTGGGCATTGATTTTGCATCTAAGGGTCTATTTGGATACTGCTTATTTTGCTGAAAACTGAAAACTTATTGCTAAAAACACTGTAGCAAAATATTTTTTAAATGGAAAAACACTGTTCACACTGTGCCGTAGGTTTGCGTTTTTCTTCATTTGTTTGCAACAGTTCTGTAGGTCCCACACTTAAAACGCATGAACAGTGCCTAACGCTGCAAAATGCATTAAGAGTTTTAGTTGCCTCCTTCAATGACTTCAAGAATGAGTAAAAGGGTGGTTAAGCTTTCATAAGAATAATAATAAAACATTTTTTCACCCATTTTTTCAAAATTGGAATTTTGATGCTGAGATAGGTTAGCTTGAGTTGCTCCACGTAGGAATTAGCTTACATTTAAGATACATTTTTTTCCTTCACAGATTTTGTTTCTTATTATTTCTTCCAAGTTTTGGGATGGCTTCATTAGGAAGGCAGCCTTTTGTTTGTTTTGCTTTCTTTTATTTTTCCATAGATGTTTGCAGGATGAGCAAAGCTTCCTTATTCTATACATTTTGCATTATAAATTTGATTTGTCTACCAGGTGGTCTCAAGTGCTATATATTGTCAGTCTAAATTTAGCAAGAAGAAAGTCATTGAACTTTCAAAATTACATTAATAAACACAAGTGCTAAATATTGTATACCTGACAAGTGCTAAATATTGTCTACCTGATTGTGTGTTCATTTCTCAACATACTGCTTATCATTCTTATGCAGTATGGCTGCTACGAATGCTGGAAAGATTGAGGTTGCGCAGCCTGGACCTATTGATGATTTGGTGTTGACTCTACAATCCCAACACCAATCTAGAGCCAATGGTGGATGATCGTGTGGTTGACATAATTAAGGGAGTTGGTTTGGAGGGACTCCTCGGGACCTCGGGTAGAGAGATTGACCATGGGCTAATAACGGCCTTAGTGGAGCGATGGTGGCCCGAGACTCACACCTTCCACATGCCACATGGTGAGATGACCATCACATTGCAGGATTGGGAGGTTCTTCTCGAGCTTCCTATTGATGGCGAGGTTGTAACTAGGAGCACGCAGAAAGAATGGCCGAACGTGTGTCAAGGCTTCCTTGGCTTTTCTGTTCAAAATGATAATACAAAGGTGCTGCAAGGACAGAGGATTGTCATCAAACGACTTTTAGAGCAAGTTGCAAGTCCATTGCCGCCTAATGCTGAAGAGGATGAGATGCATAAGTACGCACGGTGCCACATCCTAGCGCTCTTAGGGGACACAATCTTCATAGACAAATCCAACGATAGGGTGCATCTAATGTGGGTGCAGCAATTGGAAGACCTTCGCAACCCACGAAGGTACAGTTGGGGAAGTGCTTGCCTTGCATGGTTGTATAGAGAGTTATGCAGGGCAAGCGATAAGACAACCAATCAGATTGGTGGGTGCTTGCTGTTGGTCCAGTATTGGGTATGGGCCAAGTTCCCATTTTTGTGCCTAAGGGTTCAACATGAGCCGCCAGTAGGTGCTTATGGTCCTCTAGTGCGTGGTCCATTGTCCCTGAGGTAAGTCTCTACCTCATACACCTCATATACATTATGTGATCATTACCTAGCCATATAACTTGATTACATTATAGTTTTAATCATAAGATTATCTTTGTAGGAAAATTGTAGATATTGATCCCTTGTTTTTGATTGTAGGTGGTTGTGGGTCCCAAACAAGAAAAACAGGCCCTTCCACATCTTCAGGGATAGGTATCGCGAGCAAATAGCTTAAATGTTGCCGGACTAGGTACAAAAATGTGTTTTTTTTTTTACATGTTTAGGAATAGGATATAGGTTTGGTGAACTTTGAAATATACACATTGTTGCCTAATGTGTTGCCTACTTGTTTTTTAGCTGTTGTAGGTGGTGTGGCAATCGTATGAAGCTGAATTACGTGACCTTCCGACGTACTGTGTTGCAAGAAGGGCGCTATGGATGGCAATGGTGCTGCTTATATGTTTCTACCTAGTAGAGAAACATACACCAGATCATGTTGTTCGTCAGTTTAGGATGATCCAAGAAATTCCCCAACCTGTTGATACTGATATAGTGCTTCATGGGATTCATTTGAGGGGGAAGGTCGGTATCAATTGGACACAAAAACATGTTGGGCATATCATCGATTAGGGTAATCGATTTGAATGGTGGTGTGAAGTATTGCTTGGTGCTATGCCTCTTCACCATTCGTACTTCGACTGATTCCATTGGGTAACTCAGAGGTTCATTGATCGCGAGGGTGCTAAATTAATTCTAATGGTAAGTTCTCCATGCCTAACCTCGTTTTCCAACTTCAACAACTCCATTTCACGTTTGTTTAGTAGAAACATCTGCACAAAATACAAAAATTAAAGTACAATTGTAACTCGATCAATTCTTTAATTCTTTATATATGCTTTTCTGGCTTTGGGAGCTAGGAACCTAGGATCAAGTCCACAAGAAATTATTCAATAAATCCAATCACACTCACAATAAGGTGCATCTCATTGTGTCATTGTCTCACAAACTCAATTTGAATGAAGATGACCACACCTATGAGAAAAAAATGAGACACTTACATATTCACCAATGCATCAATTCTGTCAAACACTAAATATACAAAATACACCCCGATATATAGGCACACTCAAATATATACGTTTGCCATAATATTACATTCATGTGTCCCAACAGTACTCTATTTTTCTGACTTTGAAAATCTGATATATATATATATATATATATAAATTTTATTGATCTTGATTCTTGACTTGACTGTCTTCGGTCTAACAATGTAGCCAAATAAAGTGGGTTTTGAAGAGGCAATTTAGGCATGTAGTCTTGGTTTGTGAAAGATATGCTATCCATCTAAAGTGCATGAGGCTAGCGTTTACAGAGAATAATGCTTTACAGAGTCAGAAAGAATTTGGACTTGGTTTTTAATGGGTTATAATCGTTTACTAATTGAGCTGGACTAGAGGACAGGAATAACTTAAACCTCAAATTGTTAGTCATAAATCAGTGTAATATTGACATTTTTTTTCTAAGGGAGTAAATTTCTTGTTAATGATAAAGCAGTGAATTTTAATAAAATGCAAGAAATGGAAAACGATATATGTTGACTATCATTTACAAAATTCAGCTTAGGCTCACCAAAATTTAAGTAACAGGAATTTTGCCCCTTTTCCCACAATTAGGTGCTTTAAGGCCTCAGAGTCTAAGTGAATAAGGAGGTTAAGCATGTACTTTTAGTTTCTCTTTTAGGTAAACTTCTTCTTTCTCTGTTACCATTGTCTTTCTCTGTTACCATTGTCTCTGTGGTATCTACTGTACTGTTGGGACACATGCCCTACCATTTAGGCTAATTGCTAAAATATTAAGCCAGTGATAATCAAATGCTTGAGTACTTGACAATTATCTTGGCCTAACAAGTAGTCCTTGTCCTTGTGGAGCATTATAGTATGCCTTTGGGGATTTATGGGAGTTCATGAGTAAAAATTTGGTGTACAGTAAGTGTCAGCTAGACGATTAGGCATAATGGAGGAACAAACTTTAATAGGGTGCAAGCAGCTACCAAAAATTGGAAAGTGCTAGAAATTGTTGGCATGGGTGAATGTGTTTCAAACACATTTTGCTTTTTGTTTCTTCGGTGAATGTACACTACAAAAAAACGGGGCAATCCCAACATTTTGAAAAGCACTGGGATAGCCCTAAAAAGCGCTGGGATAGGGTCAAAATTCCTATCCCCGCGTTTTTTTTTCCGGCGCTTCAAACCGCCGTGCAATGAATATGGGTATAGGGTCGCCGGACGTGTACCGGCGCTTTTCAAAAGCGCTGGGAAAGGCATACACCCTATACCAGCGCTTTTGAAAGCGCTGGTATAGGCCTTTTAAATTATACTTAAACACCTATACCAGCATTTTTGAATGCGCTGGAATAGGTATTGCCTATGCCAACGCTTTCAAAAGCGCTGGTATAGGTCATGAATGAATATAATTTAAAAGGCCTATACCAGTGCTTTTGAAAGCGCTGGTATAGGTTTTGAATCAATATAATTTAAAAGGACCTATGCCAGCGCTTTCAAAAGCGCTGGTATAGGTCCTTTTAAAAAAAAAAAATTATAGCACCTGAAATGTAGCTACAATACATATTTTCCAATACATATTTTATAACACCTCTAATGAACCACAATTCATATTTTTACAAATAATAATGCAAAAACCAAATACATAGATTAAAAGAATTTGATTCACAGAATTTTTACAAATAATAATGCTAAGAACAAATGTGTAAGTTAAAAGAATTTGATTCACAAAAAGCCTAAGTCATGCCAATCATTGGACAAACCAATAACCTGAAGAACTCAACTTGGGCAACCACAAGATCAGCATCAATCTACCTACACCACACCAATAAGAGAAATTACCACATTCAAATAAGTGATGACCTTGCAAACATAAAATGGCCCCAAATTAAACCACATTTAGCATCAATCGATCTCTACAGAAGTTTGGTGCAACAAGGAACAAGGATTCCTTTAGAGGGTACAATATATTAAACAATGTATGCGCAAAAAGTGAAATCAAGAGAACAAGAAAAAAGTTTTAAATTTTAGACCCATAATTACCGGCCAGCCAACAATAAGGGAAAGGAAACTTCATGTATTATGCTCCAATAGAAGAAACAAATTGATCTACAAGGAGTGAGTTCTGAGTTGCTGCTGAAGAAATGAGGGATTAGGGTTAGATTATAGGTATATATATAGGGGGTATTTTTGTAATTTCAGGGTACTGGGTTTTTATCCAAGCCGGGTTTCGAGTCGGGTCTCGAATTTTTTTGATAAAACTCGAACCCGCTTCGGGTTTTTTTTAGAAACCCATATCTGACCCTATTCCTAATCGGACCGGGTAAAACCAGGCCCATTAGAGTCGGGCCGGGCTGGGTACCCGCAGGTCGGGCAAAAATTGCCATCCCTACTCATGGACCATGACATTACAAACATCACATGGTGAGTCAATAGGTGGTAGCCCTCTCTTATGATACAGATTGGGCTCTAGCTCATATTTCTTTCTCACTGAATCAAGACTAATCACTCATGTTATTTCTATCACCTATCAACGAGCGATAATTTTCCAATAAAGGCCCATATATATACAAAATGGGCTTTAGAAGAAACTTTAAGTCAATTGGTTTATTTAGGGTACAAATCGCAAAACCCATTAATGTCTCTTGATGACATAAGAGCACTCACATCAGTCAATGTATAATAACATAAAGGCTAAATTTAGCACATCCAACCTTAAAAATTACCCACATTAGTTAAGTTAAAACTATGTAAATTTACATTGTTGCTAAAGTAATTATGTAAATATATACGATTACTATTTACATGCAAATCTATTTTTTAATACTTTCTTTACTCCTATACACAATGAGAGAGAGAGAGAGAGAGAGAGAGAGAGAGAGAGAGAGAGAGAGAGATAAAAAACTGATTAAAATAATATTTTATTAAAATGTAGTAGAAAATAGATAATCTGATGTAGGTGTGTTTGAAAAGTGGTAATATAAAATAAAAAATGCAAGTTTTTTAATATTAAAATAGAGAGAAATTTTTGCACAAGATGACGCAAATACTTTTAGTGGATAAAATAATGCATTTGGTCAAAGCGCAAGGCAACCAATCAATCCACATTTTACTAAGACAAAATAGTGCAATGAAAAAATATAGTCACATGGTAGCTTTGGAACAAATGAAGGTCAACTCCACATTTGTATTAAACAATAAGTCTACCAACTCATTTATATGCAATTTTTTGCTTTGATACCATAATAAATTACTAATTCTCTCAAAATGTTGAGCTATTAGGAAATAGTGAATTCAATCACTTAACCATAATTCTAACACTTCCCTTCACATGTGGTGTGGGTACCGTCTAAACCTTCATTAACAATATTAATAGTGAATTTAATCATTTAACCATAATTTTAACAATGACTTATTTACTTATATGAACAGATTTTGAGAGTAAGCATGACAAAATTCATGGTCATCTCATGCCTACTGTTTGTGAGCAGGAGATGATAAAAAATTGAACCGGACTAACCCAATGAGTATTGCCTAAAGTAGACCCAATCTGATTCGTAACCAAGATCCAAGAGTTGTCTACCAGGGATTACCCATAACTACCTATATAAAAAAAATCTATTGTTAGGGGGTAAATTGAAAAGAATGAGAGAAAAGAGAGAGAGAGAGAGAGAGCAAAGAGAGAGAGAGAGGGTAATTTGGTAAATGTATTTTATATTGCATAACTTGACTAGAAGTGCTATATACACAACATTCCGTGACTTCAGGACATTCGGTGATCCCTGAACTTTGGTACCAGCTCTAACCCATGCTCTTGGTGGAGGAAGACTGAACACACGTTCTCCTGTGGAAGCTAGACACTTACACATGCTGAACTCCCAAGACTATGTTACCGTTATGCAGTCCAACTGTTACCGTTATACATTTACCGTCTTAATAGGTAGTATAATCACCGTTCGTGTAAATAATTTACTCGTCGTCTCTCTATCTTTCACATCTTTCTGTAAGGGTTGTTAGGCGGTGAATTTTTGCAAATTTCTCTAGTAGCAAGACTTGCTCTCTAAGTAAACACGCATGAAAATTAATATTGTTGACAATATAAAACAATCTTTGAATTGATCCTAAGCTACGCACATGTGATATCAGGCAGATTAGTGAACCTGTCCCACACGGCAAAGGAGTACAAATACTACGTACTCAAAGCCACCAACTTCATCAAAGTCAAGCAAGTAGCGTTGATGAAATAAAAGCAATAATCTTTTGAGGGATTGATATCTCAGATGACCTGAAATATGCACCATATTTTCCCAATTCAAAGTTACAATGCCTTCACACAGTGTGAATCACACTAGCTAGAAACAGATTATTGTTGGTAAGGTTGATTTTTTTTTTTATAAGCAGATAATGTTTACTTTGAATAAAGGTTAACTAATGCTATGTTTGGATGTTGAGGGAAGGAGGAGGAGTAGAGTAGAGGGAGGGAGAGTAATTTAATTACCTTATTTGGATGTTTTTTAAGGAATGAGGGAGAGGGATTTAGAGGGGTTTAGAGGGATTTGAACTCCTTCCAACCCCTCATTTTTAATTCCCCCAAATTAGAGAGATTTGGAGGGAGAGTGGAGCATTAAAATGTTTGACCAAGTGAATTATCAAATTTACCCTTACCATATTAACAAAATTACAAATGAAAAGACTAATTATTCTCTTCTCCCTTACTTAATTTTAAAAACATCCAAACAAGGTGGAGGATAATCATTCCCTTCTACTCTCCTCTCTACTACTCTCCTTCCCTCTACTCCCCTCTACTCCCCTCTCTCTCAAAACTTCCAAACATAGCATAAATTATCTATTAGCGTCTCTCTTTCTCTATCTGTGTCATATAAATATGCGATGTTAACCCCTCAAAACTCTTAGGGAAAACATGGGAGGACAAAAAATTAGAATTATGGTTATTCTAATATGCGGTATGATCATACAACTCGTCACTTTTTAAAATATAAAAAATCATATTTATGGGTTATTTTAGTCATTTTTAGGTTTCGAGGGTATTTTGGTCATTTTTTGGGGTTTTAGGGATATTTTGGTCATTTCTTAGGTTTGGGGGTATTTTGGTCATTTTTTTAGTTTTAGAGGTATTTTGGTTATTTTCTAGAAATTTAGATTTTATGTTGTTTATTTAAATTTTAGATGGGTTTTAGTGGGTTTATTCATTAAAACCCATATAATTAAATAACCACAAAATACACTATAGGTGACCTATCCCAGCGCTTTTGGAGCGCTGGAATAGGTTGACCCTATTCCAGCGCTTGAAAAAACGCTGGGATAGGCCTCTCTACATAAGGGAATAGAGGGACCTGTCCCAGCGCTTTTAAAAGCGCTGGAATAGGGTAACCTATTCCAACACTTTCAAAAGCGCTGGGACAGGTCCCTCCATTCCCTTATGGGGAAAGACCTATCCCAGCGCCTTTTGAAGCGCCGGGATAGGTAGAACCTATTCCAGCGCTTTTAAAAGCGCTGGGATAGGCCTCTATTCATAAAGGAATGGAGGGACCTATCCGAGCGCTTTTTGAAGCGCCAGGATAGGTAGAACCTATTCCAGCGCTTTTTGAAGCGCTGGGATAGGTTGACCCTATTCTAGCGCTTTTAAAAGCGTCGAGATAGGTCTTTCCCCATAAGAGAAATCAGTCACCCTATCCCAGCGCTTTTGGGCTTCCTATACCAGCATTTTTGAAAAACGCCGCTATAGGCCTCCTATTGCAGCGCTTTATAAAGCGCCAGTTTTGAGCCGCCGTAACAGGATTTCCTATACCAACGTTTTCAAAAAGCGCTAGTATAGGCTTATCTATTACGACGGTTTGTAAAAACGCTGGGACAAGACGATTTTTTTGTAGTGGTACCTGTATCGTGGATGCATAGTCTATATTCTGCAGTTTTTACTTGGCCATTTACTTGTCACCATTTATTAAAGTGTAATTTCTATGTATTAGGACATATGTGATTCACTTGTTAGGAACATATGTCACTATTTTATGTAATTGGTTAATCCTTTGACAAAACACACTTTACTTGTATTTTGGTAGAACTAGGATGTATTTAATACTTCAAGAAACTTTGTTTCAACATCAAGTGTTGAAGCAATGCAAGTCTGTCCAAGATTCAAGTTTGAAAAGTGCCTGTCATTAAAGCTCGGCAGCTAGCTCCACAGCTAGCCATCTATCGAGCTTGAAGAGCTATTCCAGCCCCGTGGCTCGACAGTAGCTCGACAGATAGGGTATCTGTTGAGGTTTTAGAAAAACAGATTTTCAGTTCTGTTTTGACTCTAATCCGTGATTATGTGTTTGGGCTTTCTTTTCTCACAACCCTAGACATATAAAAGGATTATTTTAAGGGCTATCAAAGGTGGAACAAGTTGCACAAGTGTTGAGCAAAAGTTTGTTCAAGCAAATTGTGATTGAAGACAGAATTTGTCTTAGTTCATTGTTCTTGTGAAGAAGTTGCTGTGTTTGTACACCATAAGGTTTTGTGACCAAGCATCTTCTTGATCTTCATCGTCTGGATGAACTGAAAAATTTTGCAACCAACAACCTTCTCTAGTTGGTGATTGAAGTCGCATACTGGGATCCGCGCAATTGGTTAGTCACGTACTGGGAGCCATGCATTACAATGAGAGATTGTCACTACAGAACAAGTCTAATTGGGTATTGGGGTAAAGGTTTAACTGTAGGTTGGTATAAGGTATGAGGATTCCTTTACTTTTAACCACTTGTTGTGATAATAGTGGATTCTCAAGAGTGGTGACCTTAAAATCACCTAGTGGGGTTTTTGCCGTGTTGGTTTTCCCCATTCGTAAACAAATCACCGTATTAATTTATTTTCCGCTACACTTAGTTTAATTGGTGATTTGTTTGTGCTACCACGCGTTTGCATGTTAATTTGATTAATTAATAAACTTGGCTAATTAATCAATTAATTCATCACAAGGGGTCAATACGTTTTTGGCCTATCAAGTGGTATCAGAGCAGGCACACTCTGATTAGGTTTTAATCTTTGCTGTGTTGATCCATTAACCTCTGTTTGTCATGTATAGAGGACAGTCTTTAATTATACCTCCTTGATTTGATAACACTAACTATGCATACTGGAAAGTACGCATAAGAGCTTTCTTACAGTCTCTAGATGAGAAGGTGTGGCAAGCTATTGAAATAGGCTGGACCAAGCCAAATGAAGCACCAGCCGATTGGGATGAAGCCAAGATCAAGGCGGAAAACTTCAACAGCAGGGAATTGAATGCTTTATTTAGTGTAGTCACTAATGAGGAATTCAAGAAGATATCCTCCACTGAAACTGCAAAGAAAGAATGGACCATCCTCCAGACAACCTATGAAGCAACTAAGACTGTCAAGGATTCGAAGTTTCAGAGGCTCACGACAAGCTTCAAAGAGATTAAGATAGAGGAGGATGAGTCGTTCGATGAGTTCTATTCAAAGCTCAAGGACATAGTGAACTCAGCCTTCAATCTTGGGGAAACCATTCCTGAACCCAAGATTGTGAGAAAGGTGCTCAGATCTCTACCTGAGAGATTCCATGCCAAGATTACGACGATCGAGGAATCAAAGGACATTGACAAGATTCCTTTGACAAAGCTGGTTGGTAATCTGCAGACTTACAAGCTAGGGCTAACGAGGATTGGTAAGTCAAGCAAGAGTAAGAGCATGGCTTTGAAGGCCAAGAGTAGTGACACAGATGAGTCTTCAGACGATGAAGATTCTAAGATGAAGTCCTACGTCACTAGGCAATTCAAGAAGTTCATGAAGAATGCCAATGGGAAGGGCTTCGATAAGGACCGTAGGCAATCTAGTTCTTCTCAGATCAAGAGCCAAGATAAAGGGAAGAAGGATGCTAGGGATGGCGGTCAGTACACAGTTCCTTCTGGACCGAAGTGCTTCGGGAGTCAAGGCTTTGGTCACATGAAACAAGAGTGCCCCACATATCTCAAGACCACTGGGAAGAGCAAGGCATTTGTTGCTACTGATAGGCCACAAACGGATTGAACCCTTGTGATAGAAATTAATTAATTAATTAGTCAAGTTATTAATTAATCAATTTATCATGCAAAAAACATGGTAGCACAAACAAATCACTAAACAACTAAATATGCAACGGAAAATAAATAACACAGTGATTTGTTTACGAATGGGGAAAACCTAACGGTAAAAACCCCATCGGGTGATTTTTAGGTCACCACTCCCGAAACTCCACTTTTATCACAACAAGCGGTTACAAGTAAAGGAATCCCAAGTACCTTACCAACCTACAGTTGAATCCTTACCCCAATACCCAATTGGACTTGTTCTGTAGTGACAGTTCTCCCTTTTGATGCACGGCTCCCAAGTACGTGACTAACCATTGCGCGGATCCCAATACGCGACTTCAATCACCAACTAGAAAAGGTTGTTGGCTGCAAAGTTCTTCAATTCATCCTAACGATGAAGATCAAGAAGATGCTTGGTTATAAAACCCTACGGTGCAAATACACAACAACTTCTTCAAGAAAGAGATGAACAAGGGCAAAAACTTTGTCTCCAGTCACAATTTGCTTTAACAAGGTTTGCTTAATGCTTGTGCAACTTGTGAACTATTTTACGGCCCTTAAAACAATCCTTTTATATGTTTAGAGTTAGGAGAAAAGAAGGCCCAAACACATAATCATGGATCCCAAGAAAAACAGATCAGATTGCTGTTTTCTTAAACCTCGACAGATAGAAGCTGTCAAGCATCTGTCGAGCTAGCTGTCAAGCATACGAGCTGAACAGTTCCTTAAACCTCGACACATGCTAGCTGTCAAGCTTTAATGATTTTGCACTTTCAGCTTGTTTTCTTGGACAGACTTGAAGGTTTTAATACTTGATCTTGAAACATGGTTTCTTGAAGTATTTAAACACATCCTAAATTTACCCAAATACAAGTAAAATGCGTTTTGTCAAAGGATATGCCAATTACATAAAAATATGTCCCTAACAATCTCCCCCTTTGGCAATTCGTGACAAAACCAAAAGAGTACATTGAATGTCCTAGAACACATTCTACTCAAGATTACAGAATAAATAAGCCTAGTCTAAAAGATCTGAACCTTAGAAGTTGCTGCAAGAAGAAGGTTCGGAATCTTGACTTGGCTTTAACTTGTCTTTCTTGAAAGGCACTAAACAAAACACATCAAGGTACCATGTGGAAAATAATGACAAGTTAAATAAACAAGAAACATGTGTATAAAGAGAGAAAAGAAACAACACATGTGAGATAAAGAGTGAGATAAAGAGTGAAACACATACATCATCATCAAATATAGAAAACAACACATGATGTATGTAAATGGTTACAAAACCAAAAAATACACAACACAAAAATATATCAATATCAAAGTGTATCAAACTACTCTCCCCCTAAGTTAGTTACATCAAAAAGTTTCTTCCCTTTAACATGAAGTTCTCCCCCTAAGTCTATTAATCCCCCTGAGGAATGACATTCAATTCTCAAATTTCTCCCCCTTTTTAACATGATTGTCAAATGGCATAAAAAGCCAAAAGACTGGACAGGAGACAGACAAAAATCTGACATAGAGGGAACGAGGAGAACAAGAAACCATAAACCTACAAGAAAAAGAGAAACAAGATGCTATGGACACAAAGATAAAAGAAAGATGCAAAACATGTAAAAAATAATGCATGCAAGAGGATCTCGATCGATCGATCGAGAGGTGTCGAGAAGTTATCGAGCAGACCTCGATGGATCGAACGTGTATTGAGAAGCTATCGAGGGGACATGAACTTTCTCGATCAATCCACCTAGCTATCGAGAAGTGTCGAGATTGTGATAAAAAGTAACTGAAGAGCTCGACAGATAAGCCAGGTGTCGAGAGGTGTCGAGGATCTGTCGAGGTAGCTTTAAAAAAGTTTTTCAAGAAGGGAAAAACACAGATATGAATGCAATTAAGCATGCAACTCAACCAATGATCCAATCAACATTTTAAGTTCTCAAAATCATTTCTCAACAAAAATTTTAAGCACAATGATCCCAAAAACACACACACACACTAAACAAGTCTAACCAATTTTATATTTCAAAAATAAGTTAAGACAGTTTAGTGAGCATACATTAAGACATGTAAAACCTTGTGATGGCCAAATCACATTGTACCTGCACATGTATCAAAAGTAGCAAAGAATATTGCGTGCTGTGTGTGAAGAACATCGCAAGATTGCAAATGTGTCAACATGTTATGACAATTTGAGATATGAGAAAATCACTTTACTCACACATAATCATAACTGTTTGATGGGGATTATCACCTTTGAGGTACATCCTATAACTCCCACATCTCCTAGAATACACGCTTGCAATCATATTTAAAAGCATTTTTTATCTTTTTACTTTTTATTTTTCTTTGCATATTTTTCTTTTAAGCATATCATGCATAGGCATATAAGAGAGAGAAAAGAAATACTCAAAGATATTTGACATTTCAATTTTGCTATGCCTAAGCACACAAATGTCAATGACACTACACTTTTGCTATGCCGAAGCATACAGGTGTCATTATGATTGGTGGGCAATAGTGGTGAGATGGTTATTTATGCCTTTCTCTTAGGATTTTCTTATCCTTCCGGTCAAAAAGAGCGATACGAGTGTTAAGTATAAGAGATAACTTAATCTTACTCATCACAAACAAGAGCCACAAAACTCACTTGCTTAGTTGTGCATAGAGTTGCTCATTTAAGCTCCAAGAGATACAAAGTTTAGAAAACTTTTTTTCAATGGCCATCTAAGGTACACAAGTACCAATGTAATCAAACATACACTGTTTTTGTATTTTTCTGATTTTTCCTTTTTATTTTTATTTTGAAAACAAAACAAAACAAAAAAACAAAACAACCAAACAAAAACAGACAAACAATATGAAAGTATGAAAGAAAGATACAGATGCATGAAGGCATGATAGAAAGATGCAGATGCATGAAAGCATGATTCCAAAAGCAGATAAGAAATCAAGCAAAGAGAGTCCAACTTTAGATAGAAAGAAATAAAGCATAGGACAAAAAGAAAAGACAATTAAGTCTTAGGCTCCTTTCTCACCCACACAGCACGAGTCTTTGGCCGTGAAGATGAAAAGGCATGTGTCCTAGTATGTCTACTAAAGGACATAGAAGAATTAAAATTCTCCTGAAATTGAGTTAAAAAGTTTAAGACTTTTAATAACTCTCCAAACAAAGGTGTAGGTCCTTGAGAGGAAACCTGTGACTGGTTGGAAAATTGGTTATGAGGATACAACTTAAAGCAATTAGGACGCGTGTGTCCAAAAACACCACAATGGTGACAAACATGAGTAGTTTTAGAGCTACTCGGCTTCCTAGAAGAAGGTCTAACCTTAGAGGTTGACAAAGACCTCAACTTAGGACAATTTGGCCTAATATGACCAACAATATGACAATGATGACAAGTGGGGACAAATTCAGAATTTTTATTCAACCTAGGAGGAGTTTTAGACATAGGTTTAGAAACTTTAGCGTTAACATCAAATTGTTTACCTTTGTCTATCCTAGCAATATTAGCCTTCAACTCTTCATTATCCCTTTTAAATGGGGGAATATAAAAATCCTTTTCTTTTGAGTTAGGCTTAACAATAAGTTTAGCACTAGTTAATTTTTCAACTTCAGTTTTAAATTCAACTAGTTGCTCTTCCAAACTTTTAATTTTGTCCACCTGAGATGAAATTTGATTTTTAAAATTCTCACTCAAATTATTGGCTTCATCCAATTTTGCAATCAAATCATCTTTTTCAAGTTTGACCTTTTTAAATTTAGCTTTTAATTTTGTAGAACATTCAAAAGATTTCATACAAAAATTATAAAGCTTGCAATAGGCATCTTGAATATCATCATCATCATTCAACATAAGATCATGCAAATAAAAACAATCAAGAGTTTCCATGACAACAGGGGTCAATGGATCACACAGCAAAGATTAAAACCTAATCAGAGTGTGCCTGCTCTGATACCACTTGATAGGCCACAAACGGATTGACCCCTTGTGATAGAAATTAATTAATTAATTAGTCAAGTTATTAATTAATCAATTTATAATGCAAAAAGCGTGGTAGTATAAACAAATCACCAAACAACTAAATACGCAGCGGAAAATAAATAACACGGTGATTTGTTTATGAATAGGGAAAACCTAACGGCAAAAATCTCACCAGGTGATTTTCAGGTCACCACTCCCGAAACTCCACTATTATCACAACAAGCGATTACAAGTAAAGGGATCCAAAGTACCTTACCAACCTACAATTGAACCCTTACCCCAATACCCAATTGGACTTGTTCTGTAGTGACAGTTCGCCCTTTTGATGTACGGCTCCCAAGTACGTGACTAACCAAGAAGCATGAGAAGTTGTATAGGTTGACCACCAAGAAGCTACTGATGTGGAGCTTGAGCGTGAAGAGCTTTCCAAAGTTTGATGAATCAAATCAGACTATTGAAGCATTGAGGTTTGAGAATAATTTCTTGGCTGAGAAGATCAAGAAGCTTGAGGCAGAACTATTCCAAGTCAGAGCTCAACTGGAAAGGACTTCAAGTGCTAAGCTCGATGAAATGCTTAGTCTTCAGAAATCTTCTTCTGATTGAACCGGGTTAGGGTATAACTTCTCTTCTTCTAGTATTGTTTCTGCTAGTACTATTGTTTTTGTTCCTCCTGCTAATAATGTTAAAATTGAGAACAATGATGTTAAAACTAAATTAGCTAGTGATAACTTAGTAAAGAGTAAATCTATCTTAGGAACACCCCCTAAGCAAGATAAGAAGGAAGCTAAAAACCCTAGGGCTAAGAAGGCTAACTCTTAAAAACCTAAACAGAAGAAGCAACATCTTTGTCATCATTGTGGAGTTGCCGGTCATACTCGACCAAATTGCTATAAGTGGTTAGTCACTCAACAAAGTAACAACATGATAGCATCAGGAAGCTAGAATCAGCTTCAATCCTCTCTTGCTCCCCTTGGAGATCTTCTTAAAGCCCTAATGTTCCTTTTGTAGTTGAACGATTTCAATTCTTCCCCCTCACCACTGGTTCAAGAGTTTAATCAAAGGAAAGGTTCTTCCAAGGTGTGGAAGGAAAAAGGCTCCAAGTGATTCTATCACTTTCTTCTCTCTTTTCTTGTTTTTGTTTGTATTACTTATGTGTTTTGCTTTTATTTTGAGTCAGTCTAGTTTTATGCTTTGCTTTGCTTAACATGTTTTTGTTTGTTGTTTTCAGTTTTATTTATTTTGCTTTTCATATAAAAATTAAAAAAAATTGAAAAATCAGAAAAATACAAAAACAGTGTGTTTGTATACATTGGTACTTGTGTACCTTGGATGGCCATTGAAACAAAGTTTTCTAAATTTTGTATTTTTTGTAACTTATATGAGCATCTCTATACACAACTAAGTAAGTGAGTTTTGTGACTCGTGTTTGTGATGAGTAAGATTAAGTAATCTCTTGTACTTAACACTCGTATCACTCTTTTTTGACGGGAATGACTAGAAAATCTTAAGAGAAAGGCATAAATAACTATCTCAACACTGTTGCCCGCTAATCATGAATGACATTTGTGTGCTTCGGCATAACAAAATTGGAATGTCAAATGCTTAGCATAATTGGGTATTTCTTTTCTATCTCTTATATGCTCATGCATGATTTGCTTAAAATGAAAAATATGCAAAGAAAAAAAAAAGTAAAAAGATCAAAATGATTTATATATGATTGCAAGCGTGTATTCTAGGAGATGTAGGAGTTATAGGATGTACCTCGAAGGTGATAGTCCTCATCAAATAGTTATGATTGTGTGTGAGTTAAAGTGATTTTCTCATATCTCATATCGTCATAACATGTAGACACTTATGCAATCTTGCGATATTTTTCACACACAACACACAATATTCTTTACTACTCTTGATACATGTGCAGATACAATGTGATTTGGCCATCACAAGGTTTACATGTGTTAATGTATACTCATTAAACTGTCTTAACTTGTTTTTGAAATATAAAATTGATTAGACTTGTTTGGTGTGTGTGTGTGTTTTGGGATTGATGTGCTTAACATTTTTATTGTTGAGAGATGTTTTTGAAGAGTTCAAAATGATGTTTAGATCCTTGGTTGTGTTGCATGCTTGATTGCATTCATATTTTTGTTTTTCCCTTCTTGAAAAACTATTTTTAAGCAATCTCGACACCTCCTCGACACCTCTCAATACCTAGCCTATCTGTCGAGATTTTCAGTTGATTTTTATCGCAATCTCGACACCTCTCGATAGCTAGGTGGATCGATCGAGAAATCTCCTGTCTCCTCGATAGCTCCTCGATCCATCGAGCCTGCTTTGCTGTGGACACCTGGACACCTCTCGATAGCTACATTTGTTGAAGCTTTTAAATCTCGAAACCTCAATCTGTCAAGATTTATTGAGGTTCTATAAACAGTTTCTTGTGTGATTCGGACTTCATTTCCTCGATCTCTCTCGATCTATCCATAGTTGTTCATCTCCCAAACACTCTCCTCTCTCCCTTAAACCTCTTCCTCAAGCATTTTTCGAGCTTAATCAAGTTTTTTCTCACTTGGTAACTCTCTAATCCCTCATTTTCATGCATTTCATTCTTTGAAACCTAAGATTTTGGGATTTTTGCAAAATTTGGGGTTTTTCAAAATCAAAGAGGTTTTTGTGAAATTTTTGGGATGGGTTTTGAAGATTTGATCTTTAAACCTCATGCATTGCATCACATGAGCATTATAACAGTATTATCATGCATTTAGATGTGTGCAATTGATTGTGTGCTGGTAGGTTTGGATTGAGCTAAGCCCATGATGCTTGTTACTTTGCACATCACATGCTCATGCATTTTCATGCATACGTACCTTACATTCAATATATTTATGTATATTTGAACTGTTTGGGACTTTTTTGAGTGTTTCTTTCTTCCCCCCCTCTCTCTCTAGTTTACATTAGTGCGTTAATGGCACCGCAACGTAAATCTGCTCCGTCCCGGAACCCTCTTCGTTCTGGACCACGTATGAAGGCACCAAGAAAGTGAAGGACACTAAGTTGCAGATGCTAACCACTCGATTTGAAGAGCTGAAAATAAGCGAAGACGAGTCATTCGACGCATTCTATGGCAAGCTGAATAAGGCGGTTATTGGCAAGTTCAACTTGGGTGAGAAGACGGAGGACTCAAAGATAGTGAGAAAGATCCTTCGATCATTGCCGGAGAGCTTCTGTGCAAAGGTTACAACAATTGAAGAGAGTAAGGACCTTGATGATATCAAAGTTCAAGAATTAATTGGCTCACTTCAAACATATGAGTTGTCTCTACCTTCACAAAGAAAGAGCAAATTCCTTGCTCTAAAGACGATCAATGAGAGGGTGGAAGTTCACAACTCATCGGATGAGGATGAGGTCGAGAAAGATGTGGCATATCTTGTGAAGAATTTTTGAAAATTATTGAAGTTCAACAAGAAGGGAAAATTTACTGAGAAGGAAAAATTCCCAAGTTTCAGAAAGGAGAAAAAGGACTTCAAGAGGAAAGATGGGAAGGAGTCTCAATCCTCTCAAGGAATCACGTGCTTCGAATGCAACGTGTAAAGTTGTAATTTACAACTATGTTTTTGTTGGCTTTTATTCTGTGTCAAATTTGATTGTAATTATGTTCAATCTTATGTATCCTGCATTTATTGTGGCATTTATTTGTAAGGGTTATGTGAGAGAGAAAGAGAGATTGAAGACTCAAGCAAATTGAAGACTGAAGTTTTTTCGTGGGTAGCTCGCGAGTAAGCATCCCGCAAAGTGATGCATGTGCCCTGCACATGACTAGAATGCGAAGAGTCAGGACAGGATGGAGACAGCTGGTTTTCGCAAGTGTCTTGCGGGTAAGGCCTTCCCGCAAGATACCCGCGAAACAGTCTGTTTAGCTATTTTGTCCTATCTGCTCCACTACATCCTCACCCACACTATATATACCATTATTACCCACAGATGTTGAGGAGTGCTTCTGAGAGAAAACCCTAGCCACAAACCTTGAGAGTTAGAGATTGTTATACCCACAATTCTCTACACAAATACTTATGGATTTTCCTCAAGTCCTACCTTTCCATTTTCATACACTTGAGAGGTTGATAGCCCAAACACTTACCACACCCTTTCAGAGTGTTCAATGAGGTTTTGGTGCTACTGGGAAGCATTGGAAGAAGCTAGGCTTTGGTGGATGCAATCGGGCGTATTGCGGGATCTGGAGAGCTAAACAAGACACGGTTCCAAGAAGCCTTGTTGGAGTAGGAGTTTGGAGGGCTTAGGTGCATCGGGTAGACTAGGCTTGGAGGGTCTCTTGCTAACCTATGTATCCCAACTGATTGTCTAGTGGATCGATTACCGCTTTGAGGGCGGCGGAGAGGTTTTACGCCGAGTACTTTGGTTTCCTCTTCGATAACACATCAGCGTGTTATCTTGTGTTTGCATTCTTCTTCCCTACTCTTTTACCTTTCATTTTACTGCTGTGTTATAATAATTATGGGTTAGAGTAGCTTGTTTGTTTATCCGCTCGCATTTACTCTATTCCGCACTTAGTATTAAGTTAGAGTAAAATCAATCGAGCCGTAACTTTAATTTGGGGGTCTAAATAGCTCTTGTGTTTTCACACATTTTCGAGCTTTCACAATGGACATGGACATCTCAAGAAAGAGTGTCCCAATTATTTGAGAGCGAAGGGCAAGGTGTATGCCACTGCTCTTAGTGATTCAGACTCCTCTAATTCAGACTCAGATGAAAACTGTGATGGAGAGGGAAATTTCTCTACATTCATGACCATTGCTCACGTGGAATCTTCAGATAATTTGAGTGTGCTAGTGGAAGAGCTTGGTGAGCACATTGAATTGGAGTCAATGGGGATAGTAGAGGAATCTGATGATGAGGAAGATGAAAGAACAGTGGGACAACAAGAGACCTACAATTCCCTCCTTGAGAAGACCAGTGAATATGCAAAAGTGGCTAACGCCATTAAGAAAATGAAGAGAGCAGAGCAAGACTACAAGAGTCTTTTAGTCCGATACAAAGAGACTAAGTGTGAAGTCGAGACACTGAATGGAGAGCTAACCGTAGCCTACTTAAAGATAAAATTTCTTGATCTTGAGGTGGTTTAAGCCAATGCTAAAGTAGAGCGGGTTTCCTCCAAGAAGCTTGATGATGTACTTGCTCCTCAAAAACCATTCACCGACAGAAGCGGATTGGGATACACTGGAGAAAGCAGTTCAACTGCAAATATATCCAAGGAAATGAAGTTTGTGAAAGCCAAGGAACCGATGGTAGCTACCACGACTGCTGAGAAAGTGAAGGTGGAGAAGAAGAGGAATGTGACTGACCAACGAGTGTTGATAAAGCCTTGTAACCAATCAGTGGTCAAACCTGAAGCTAAAGGGAAATCACTTCCAAAATCAAAAAGAGGTCCGAGAACAAAACATTTCTGCCATCATTGTGGACTTCAAGGACACACCAGACCAAATTGTCATAAGCTTAGAGCATTGAAGAATTCAAGTGCTCAAAGGTCGAGAGGACCAAGACATGGCAAAGGGAACTGGACTGCTGAGGAATCAAAAGGTCAAGAAGGCGATCCCAAAGTGAGGGATATGATGAGGATGATTGATGCATTCACCACCTGTTTGACAAGCTTCACCAGAAGGTTTGAAAGTCACAGCGTTCGTACCTAATCCTTTAGGGATATCACCCTAAACGCAAGTATCGTGTGGGTGAAGAAGGGTACTCATGCATAAGCATTACAACTTGTCCATGCATTAATACTTCCTATGTTTTATGACATTGATTGGTTGTGTGTTTATGTGTAATCTCTTTAGCAAGTGTTGACAATTTTTGTTTGTTTGTTTGCTTTTTACTTTAAATGTTTTTACATTTGTTTTTTTGATCAATCTTTATTTTCTTTTGTGTCAAAAATCCAAAAACACATAAATAGTAGAAAATCCAAAAAGTTTGATCGGCATTATTGTGTATTGTCACAAGCATGTTTTGCCTTGTACCTTCATACAATTGGCTTTGTGCATTTACGAGCGTAGCTTGTTCTTTATGCACTCATATCATTGTGGGAAAAAATCTTGACATCTATGTGACTGTTGTAAATAGATCTTTAAACTTGTCATGAATGATTAGTCAATGGTTTTGTTGATCTTGAAACTTGCATAGACTTGTGCTTATATATCTTCCCACTTGTTTATTTATTTATTTTTTTGCTTAAAAAGCTCAATAAATGTAAATCTCAAAATGAAAAGAGATAATGAGCTGCAAAAGTCGTCGCACATACTAGTATTTGATTAGGAAAAAGGGAAAGCAACTTTTTAATAATAATGTATGATGCCCAAAAAGCCCAAGGCTTGCTCATCAAATTGAAATATCAAAAATTTCAGGCATCGATCTCAAAACAATCAAATGTTATGATGTGAATGGAGCCAAATGAAAAGCTTCAAAATTATGTTATCAAGTTTATGTGGGAGGTCATATATGCATATTTCTATAATTGAGATTGGTCACTTTTCCTCATACTAATTGTGTATGTCTTGATTGAATTGATCATTGAAGCTTCACATTTGACTAAGGACTATCTCATCATTAGTACCCACACACATCACACAGTCTATGTTTAATGAATGCCTTATTCATTTGTGTGATTGTACCTGTTTAAATATGTTGCACATGCTCAATTATATTTTGATCAAACACAAATATTTTTGAGTGTTTTAGTTGTTTTTGGATAGTGTTTTTATTTTGAAAAATGTCAAAAATTTCAAAAACTGTGCAACCCTATTCTGGCGACTTGCCTCACGGGTCAAGCCAATTGCATGCCCAGTCGCGAGCTTATACAGAAGGTTTTCGCGACTCACTAGCGGGTCAAAGTCCCAGTCGTGAAAAAGACTTAGAATTTTTTTCAAAAATCTAGGTTTTTAGATTTCTCGCGACTCAGGTTGGTGACTAGTCGCGAGGTGTACTCAGAATGTTCCGCGGCTCCCTTCGCGACTTCCTCGCAGGTGGACCCTCTAGTTGCGAAAAACACTTAGATAAAATTTTCAATTTTTGTCTCAGGGGTTTTTGGCAACTTGTTCGCAACTCATTTCAGTCGCAAAAATCTCGTGTTTTGCACAATGAGGGTCTTTTCCAGAATGGGTTTCAAAAACTTCTCATTTTTCCCTCGCATCTCGTGACTATTCATCTTCTTGTCCGTCTTTCCCTCTTTCAAAATCACCGTGTTCACACACAAACTCTCCATATTCTTCCTCACTTCTTCACCAATCTTCAAGAAAAGGTATGGCTTCTGGTTCTTTAACAATGTATTTCATATTTCTTGCCTAAGATTTCTTGAATTGAGTGGTTTTGATGATATATGTGAACATGATGCTTGAATATGGGTATTTGATGCTTTGGTGAGATTATGATGTGGGTTTTGTTGGTTATTTGTTGTTACACTCTGTTTTTGGTTGCACAATGTGTTATTTGTGGCACACACACATTCAATGACATGTTTGAGACCTTAATATCATGATTTTAGGGTTTTCTTCAACATTCCTATTTTGGGACTAACTTAGTGCTAATAGAGTTTGTTGTCTTCTGTGGTTTTTGTTGCTCTTTGGTGTAACATGATGCATCTTGAAAATGTCTCCGTTCAAAAGATCAGCTGTGAAAGGAGGTAGCAGCAAAGGGAAAAAGCTAGTGATTGATGTTGATGATCTTTCTCCTAAGTCAAAGAGGACCCGATCACTGACGGGAGTGTATGACCTTAACAAGTTCAGATCTTATACTACTTTTCAGACCTATGAGAAATACTTTAGAGAACCCTCATTGCTGGTTGAAAGGGCTGTTGACCAGCCGTCTCTCCTGGACACCGACATCCTTAAATGGTTTGCCACCAAGGATTGAAACTTCTTTCTCTCCAACCTTGATGATGCATACGAGAATTTGGGGAAAGAGTTCTATTCTAATGCCATTGTCGAGGGAGAGGAGCTCAAATACTGGGTTAGCGGAAAGATTTTCTCAGTGATTTCCGTTTATCTAACATAAATCCTACACATCAACTGGCCAATGTTTACTAATCCACCGGTATATGATGATTTGAATCCGGATGAGGATTTACTTTGGGATGCTCTTGGAAGAAACTTGGAATTCTCACCAAATGGAAACTCAATAAGTGTTTCCTCACTATCTCCGGAACTAAGGGTGTCTAAATCCTCTATCCAGCATCGGGTACATGAATCTCAGGAGAGCTTTGTTCCTTCATGATCTGATTATTGATGAAGAGATCGATATTTGCTCTCATATCTTTCATATTTTGCACAAGACTGTTGCAAGAATTGACTCAAGAACCTGCATTCCTTTTTGCTGCCTCATTTCAAGGATATTGAAACTCAAAGGCATTCATCCATTGGAAGATGAGTCTCCCTACCCGAAGCCAAGTCCAATCAACATTCGTATGCTCAATGCTAGAATTGGTCATAGTCGGAAGGGAATCAAAATAGAGACTCTAGCTACTCATAGTGGTTCACGCTCTATCTCATCCTCCTATGATGAGAAGTTAGACAACATTATGGCATCCGTCCACGACATAAGCTCTAAGATATCCGGATTTGCCTTTCTCCTACACCATCACACCATCTGTTGTAATACGAAGTTCACTTCTCTCCAAACCCAATTGGACCAAATTCAAAGAAAGTTAGAAGAAAATAAGGACTAGCTATTCCATGACAAAAAGGGGGAGATGTTGAAGCTAGGGGGAGTATAAATGATAGGGGGAGAGATAGAAGAGATAGAAAGCTTGATCAAAGGGGGAGTATTGAAGTTAAAGCTTATGCTTAGTTTATGTTGTGTATTTGAACTATGTTGTTTTTGTGTTTTGTACTCATGCTTTGTAGCTTAGTACTTGTTTTTAATGTTATGCATTTCTTTAAGTACATCACTCTTGTACCTTTGTTGGATTTTATATCCTTGATGCAATTTCCTTGTGTTATTGCATCGGTTGAGTGTTGGACAAGCAAATGATACTTTGCATTGAGCTTATTAGCTTGCATGTCCGAATGTTAATTCCTTGTGTGAATGATCATTATGGTCACTATTTATAGTGATTGTTTGTTTTTGGTCAAGCCATGCTTTATTGCTACATTCCTTTTTGCTTGATTGCATTGTGCTTGCTCCATATGCATTTCAAGGTTTCTGCTTACAATGATCGTATTGTGTTGTTGTTTTCAGGAAATACTTGTCCGTATGGTTCAAGAGCTTCACAGATTCTAGAGTTAGGTGTGAGTGAGTTTTGTTTAACTGTTCCCAACACACATGTTAAGTCTAGAGTTTGTTTTAGGGTTTTGTCACAAAATAGCCAAAGGGGGAGATTGTAAGGTTGAATTTATTCAATCATTAGTTGGCTTTATTCTGTGCCAAATTTGCTTGTAATTCAGCATTTAGAAACCCTGTATTTAGGTGGGAATCATGTGAGGGTAGTGTGTGAGTGACTGTGAAGAAAAGCTCAAGAGTGTGCACTCAAGAAGGGCCTTGCGACTGGATCTCGCGACTGGCAAGTTGCCAAAGGTGGCACAAGTGTGAAGCATACAGGGGAGCTGAAGGGTCACGCCAGCTGTTGCACTACAGGAAAAACCTCCAATTTGGCAAGGAAATTAGCTTGCGACTTAAACTCGCGACTCGTTCCAGTCACTAGCTCGAGTCGCCAAAACACCCTGTTTGGTTGTAATTGACTCTTCGCATTCCATACACATCCTACTATAAATACCCTTATACCCACAAAACGTAGAGAGCTTCCAGAGAGAATTTTGAGAGAGAAACCCTAGAGAAAAACGAGATTGACTCATCCACAATTTTCATCCTTTGATTCTCCAAATTCCTCTACTCTCACCCTCTCCATTAATACATCCTTGAGAGGTACATTAGCCAAAATCCTTATCTCATCATACCCATATCTGTAAGAAGGTTATTTGGTGCTTAGTAAGTAGTTCAGAAGGGATCAATTCATTTTGGTTGATGCAATGGGAGATTATGGGATCCGGTAAGCTAGAGAAGACAAGGTTCGACATAACCCTGTTGGAGTAAGAAGCTTGGAGGGTTTAGGTGCACTGGGTAGATTAGGCTTGGAGGGTCTTATGCTATTCATGTATCCTAACTTTATTATTTAGTGGATTATTGACCGCTTAGAGGGTGGCATAGAGGTTTTACGTCGAGGACTTCGATTTCCTCTTCGATAACACATCGTTGTGTTGTCTTTGTGTTTGCGTCTCTCTTCCCTTAATCTTTGCCTTTTAATTACTGCTGTGGTTGTGATTAATTTTGGTTTAGATTGTTTTACCAATTCTGTTTTAGCTTGTTTTCATATTCCGCACATACATTGTTTGATTATAAGCTCGAATTGGTAATTTGTAAATTAGGGGTCTAAACGTTCATAGGTGTTTTACACACTATTTGTGGGACAGGTGGTCACAAACATGGACACAAAGCTGGGCACGAGGCATCTAACCAAGGACATGCAAGGCCTCCTCCTCCGCACAATAAACATTATATGGACATAAGGTTCAAAAAAGGTAGCTGACAAGGAATTGATGTGAACAAGCATTTTGATGTAAAGAAAGGATAGGCTAGTCTAGTATTTTGTTGTGAACAAGTGTACAAAGTTAGGCATGTATATTTTGTGATGTATTCTCCGTTATGTGAACAACCAGAAATTATATAGAAAATGCCTTTTTGGAAATGAATATGTACAACTTGATTATAAAAACTTTCATATACAGGGAAATGGTTTATAATCTTTTTGATTGTGAATATACAGGGAAATGCCTTATAATTCGTTTGATTGTGAATATACAGGAAAATGCCTTTTTTGGAAATTTGATAATGTTTGATTGTGAATATCAGGGGGATATGCCTTCCTATGCAGGGAAAAAAAATTCCAGTTGAACTCGAGTATGTGAAACTCGAGTTCCATTACTGTGAATTTTAAGGCAGCTGACCAACTTCCAGAAAAAAATAAACAATAGAACTTGAGTATATGAAACTCGAGTTCCATTTAGTACTTGAGTTCACTAGAAGCGAGTACGCAGGCAGAGAGTTCAAAATTATTTACAGACAATGCCACTCAAAAAATTCCTAGTGGAAATTGAGTATTAAAGACTCGATTTCAATTGCAGTGGCATTTTTGTAAAAAATTCCCAATAGAAATTGAGTCTTTGAAACTCGATTTCCACTAGCAATTATTTATGAACATGCCACTGCAATTGAAATCGAGTCTTTAAGACTCGATTTCCATTGGGAATTTTTTACAAACGTGCCATTCAAATGGAAATCAAGTTTAAAAGACTCGATTTCCACTGGGAATTTTATTTTTTCTTCCCCCACATGCAACAGTAAACCAAATTCACAACTGTGTCATCTGGATCAAGCTCTGTTCTTGATCACAGCCATAATGAAAGAAACAAAATATAACCCACTAAGGGCAATAAACCAAAACAATTATTATTATCCTACCCTGCACATCTACTCAACTATCAGCCATGATGGAGCAACCAATAACTGCCCAATATGCTTTAAAAGGACCTTTCAGACCTTGTACATATTGGCCAACCAACTTTAGCATCTTTCCAACTATTCGCTAGGTTTTCCATTTTCATATATATATATATATATATATATATATATATGAAAGAACCAACCCAAGAAGATGCAGATGAAATCAGCATATATTTTGAAGTTAGTTGCAATAAAAAGATGCACAATACAACTAATTTAATGAGTACAATGGGTAGAGAATAGTTCAATTACAAGAACATTCAGCAATAAACAAAATAACAACAAAGTCGATACAACATAGTCTACATAGTCACCTCGCACTTGTCCATACGAAGATAACCACAACTTCCATGTACAATGCCATTCCAAAATTAAGTCTCCGCTCGCTTGACAAACATTTAAATATGGTCATTAGTTCCCAAATGTGAAGAACAAAAAGCAAATGAAATTCTATGTATATTATATCTCAGCTACTTTGTACAATCTGAGCATATTATATAAAAACAGCATTTGCCTAGTTTGTAACACCATCGCTTGTCGAAGCCCCATGGGAATTGGGACATCTTTTATGGTTATGCCCCTCTTCATGACACACTTCGCATCGCTGCCTCAGTTGAATCTCCCTCAAGTCTGAATCTTCCCTCCGGCTTCTCGGTTCTCGCCGTACCCCATCCATTTCATTCCTTATTCTTGACTTCACAGGACGACCTTTAGCCCGCAACAGATTTGGGTTAGACACCCACCATGATCAGAAGTAATTTTCTTATGTCGATCATGGAAATATGCAACAAGTTTGCACTAAGTGAGCTCAACCATTGCAGCAATGGGCAAACTGCGAGCACCTTTAAGTACCCCATTAAAGCACTTAGAAATATTGGTTGTCATTTCCCCGTAACGTCTTCCACCATCATATGGCATATAGCGTTCAGGTTCATCATTATTTTGGTCTATCATTTGAATCCTCGTAAGTGCATTAATCTCGACATCCTTAATGGTTTGCATTATGGACTCAAATTTAGTTTCCTGAGTCGCATATCCAGCTTTCAAGGCCAATGCCTTTAGAGTCAGATAATTAAAGTGTGTGTTGAAGTTGCTAGCAACATGTTGAAGGCAATATTGGTGAAATACCCGTAATCTTCCATCATCACCTCTAGGCTACTCTGCAATGGCGCATTTGATACTTTTATGTCGGTAAAAAATAATGCAAATCCCCTCGTCAAATATCACATGCCCTATCGAAATCCTGAGGCACTCTAAAAACCACCCCTAACTAGGCCTTGACTCCTTGTCTACAATAGTAAAGGCGAGAGGCAAAACCTTGTTGTTAGCATCGGTTGCCATTGCAATCAACAACACCTTCGATATTTACTACACAAATGAGTCCCATCAATACTGATCACTGGCTTGCAATATCTGAATTCAGCAATGCATGGTGTTAAGGACATATTTGATGTAATTGGCTAATCCTTTGACAAAACACACTTTACTTGTAATTGGGTAGATCTAGGATGGTTTAAGACTTCAAAAAACATGTTGTTCAAGTCAAGTGTTAAACCCATGCAAATCTGTCCAAGAAACAAGTGAAAAAGTGCTATTCATTAAAGCTCGACAAAAGTTTCGACAGAAGCTGTATCTATTGAGATTTAATGTTGAAGCTCAACAGAAGCTCGACACAAGCTATAGTTGTCGAGAATTACGAAATCAGACTTTTCAGATCTGATTACACGCATATCCTTCAGTATTTGTGTTGGGTTTCTTTTCTCTCACAACCCTAGACATATATAAGGATTATTTTAAAGGTTGTCATAAGGTGTATGCATGAGGAATTGAAGAATCCCTACATGCATTGTGTGACTGGAGACCGAAATTGCTCTAGTTCATCATTCTCTCTATAGAAGCTATTGCGTCTTTGCGCTAAGGGTTTTATGACCAAGGAGCTTCTTGATCTTCATTGTTGATGAACTGAAGAACTTTGCAGCCAACATCTTCTTCAAGTTGGTGGGTTAGTCACGTACTGGGATCCATGCATTGAATGGAGAGATTACTGCTACAATACAAGTCCAATTGGGTATTGGGGAAAGGGTTTAACTGTAGGTTGGTATTTCGGGATAGGCCAAAGGGTTTCGTAAGATTCCTTGTACTTGTAACCGCTTGTGATTGATAATAGTGGATTCTTGGGAGTGGTGACCTTAAATTCACCCGGTGGGGTTTTGCCTCGATGGTTTTCCCCATTCGTAAACAAATCACCCGTGTCAAATTTATTTTCTGCTCCATTTAGTTATTTGGTGATTTGTTTGTGCTACTACGCTATTGCATGTAATTTGACTAGTTAATTAACTTGGGTAATTAATTAATTTGCAAAGGGGTCTGTAAACAAAAATTTTTCCAATTGCAAAAAATTAAACAATTGAAAAGAAATATGGTTTGCAAATAATAATTTGTATTAATGAATAATGAGTACAATTTCTATTTAATTCTTTTACAAAAGAATACCCTCTGATTCTATCTTCATTGAACTTGACTCAAACAAGGAATCTTCTTGACTTTAGTTGGAAGATGGATTGAACGGTCTCCACAACAAAATCTCTAGCTTTGAGCTTATTAGAGATTTATTGTTCTTCAAGTCTTTGAATGTGAAAGCTTTTAGGTTGAAGTTCTTCGGGACTTTAGAGGCTTGATCCGTTGAGCTTCAAGGATTTGAGGTTTGTTGAAGTTTATGGAGGCTTTTCAGCTTAATTCCAATAGAACTTCAAAGAACTTATTTGAATGTTCTTTGTGTGTTCTTGAGGCAGAATTTCTCTAGAGCTTTGACGTCTTAGAAAAATTCTTGTAAATGAGAGGAGGTATGCCCTCTATTTATAATGGTTTCAAAGGATAAGTCCCACTTGGGATTGACTTCTTTGTAGATAATTATCTCTATTTTTATTTATTTATTTTAATAGAGATAATGACTAACTATTATCATTCCAATTTAATTGAGATATTTATCTCTATTTAATTAGAATAATTATCATCAAGATATTTATCTCTATTTAATTAGGATAAATATCATCTTAAATGACACATGTCAACACTTGATTTATCTAATTTAATGACATATTAATTTAAATTTTGTCACTAAATTTTGATGTGGCATTTTATGATTGGTTTAAAATTTTGCCTCCTACAAATGCCCCCTTGAGACTTGATTATGTCCACAATTTTAAGGGTGGAAAGTGATCAAGTCTTGACAAATTTTATGCTTTGATGCAATTAATTTCAGCACCTTTCATATAAACATACATCTTTGCCCCATATCACAATGATCCCACTGTTGGTTCACTGCCCAAGTAGAGATTGTCTAATGTAATAGCAGCCACGTTCACATCCATTGGCCGAGGTATATAAAGACTTAAAAGAGTTCTAATGCATGCAAGAACCCACCCATATAATACATGCAAGACTCCACCATGCAAGAAGCCACGTTTCTTTTTCCTAGTCCAAGCTGAAGAAGAATTCCCTTCTCATGAGAAGATAACCTCAAGAAGGAATTGGTTTCCTAGCCAAAGTGGTCTTGCCTGGATGAGTTTTAGTTGCAATTAAACTCTCTTTGACCAGCACTATAAAAGGGCAGCTCTAGCCGCACATAATTCACAATTTTCCTTGCATAGCGCGTAAGTTCGGGAATCTCAAGAAAACTTCTTGAGGAAGGCATAAGATTTTTTTCTTCTTTCTCAGTCAGGTAGCAAGGCATGATCTCTTTTTTTTTTTTTTTTTTTTATAACCTCGTGTATATATTTTTTGTAAACCGTACTCATGACTCTTTTTCTTCTTGTAGCCTAACAATTTTCATTGTTTCTAAAGACCATCGCAACTGTGTCAAATTCTGCACAAGCTCGATTATGGGACTTTCTCTTCGAGAGGTACATTCTTGTACTCAGTTTTATTTTTTATTTTTATATATGCAATATTTTCTTTTGCATGTTTGTGACTTTCTCTTGACATACATACTTGAGATGCGGGACTTGGGTTATCCATCTCTCTCAAGTGTGTAAATTTTTTTTTTTGAAAGTACTTGAGATGCGGGACTTGGTTTATCCATCTCTCTCAAGTATTTAAGATTTGAAAGTACTCACTTGAGATGCGGGACTTGGGTTATCCATCTCTCTCAAGTGTGTAATTTTTTTTTTAAAGTACTTGAGATGCGGGACTTGGTTTATCCATCTCTCTCAAGTGTGTAATTTTTTTAATATTTTTTTTTATATAGAAATAATTGTGAAAAATGACTTTTGCTTCTTTTCCTTCCTTTTTAGCGTGTTCAAGCCTTTTCCTTCGAAGATTCATATATTGGCAACGAACCAGCCCTATTCATTTATTCGGAGAAAGACAACAAGGAAGCGAAGCCTTCGACTCTAATCACCCGTCCTCCCATTATTGGAGAGTTTTCACCAAAATGGGATTGGGATATATGTCCACCTAACTTGCCGCAATGGTCACAAACTTAGGGTTGATAATGCTATAACATCTCCTAAACTCGTGAATGACACAAACAAGGTTTCTTCACAACAAGAACAAGAGATCTCTATGAGTAAACAAGGGGCCTTGATGCTTGGAGATCTCCTTTTGTCGCAGCTTTCAGACTTCCCTTTGAATAAGATCTTTCCCAAGGATAAGGTGAGCAAGATTTATCATGGGATACAGAATTTTGGAATTGACCCTCAACCATTGCAGGTTCATGTTGACAAATACTTAAAAGATGTTTCATATTACATAGAGAAGGAGGCATCTATGAGTAATCATGTGAGTCTAGAGATTCAAACACGTCGTGTGAATGACACTGAACTTCTTATTACAGAAGCATCGAGTAGGAAAGAATCTCTAGACGCTAAACTTCAAATTACCAATTCAGAGATTGATGACCTGAAGGCAAAGCTAGCTGAGTTAGAACAATTAGTGCCACAAATAAAGTCCAAGCAGGTTGAAGAGGATGGCATCATAGAAACTCTGCAAGATCAACTTGAAAGCATTAAGTCAACTACTGTGCTTGAAGACCAAGATGTGGAGGCCTTGAAGAAGATACAAAGCACCTTAGAAAGCAAGCATTCCGATTTGAAGAACTTGAAGTGGATGCCTTGATCGTACTTTTTTTTAAAAATTTATTTATTTATTTTTTTTTTTTGAGATAGGACATTTGTTTTGTTCAATTAGGTAGCTCAAGGAATTGGAGTTCTTTTTTTCTTAGTCATGATGTAGTTTGGAATTTACCTTCAATATGATTGAACTTCTTAGTCACTACTCTCTCCTTTTTTTTTTGACATGTGATTGAACTAATTTTGCTCAATTTGTAGCATGTAATTGAACTTCTTAGTTAAAAACTAATTGCTCAATTTGTAACATGTAATTGAACTTCTTAGTTGAAAACTAATTGCTCAAATTTTTTTTTTTTCAACAAGCGACAGAACTTAGTATAGAATACCAAGCTCCTTATGTACTCCTTGAAAGGGTTCAAAGCCATGACATAATTCAAAGGGCTTTTGTTTTACCATGTGACTGAACTTAGTATGAAATACCAAGCTGCCTACGTACCCCTTGAGAGGGATCAAGTCACCACGTAGTTCAAAAGGTTTTGGTTTGAGACATGACTGAACTTAGTATAAAATACTAAGCTGCCTACGTACCCCTTGAGAGGGATTAAGTCACCACGTAGTTCAAAAGGTTTTGGGTTTTTTTTTTTTTGTTCTAACTTTTGCCTAGGCCGCCTTTTAAAGGTTTTCAATCCTAGCGAGCTTTTAATACCCTAACTTTTGCCTAGGTCGCCTTTAAAAAGGTTTTCAACCTAGCGGGCTTTTTTTTTTTGGCTCTAACTTCTGCCTAGGCCGCCTTTAAAGGTTTTCGACCTAGCGAGCTTTTAATACCCTAACTTTTGCTTAGGTTGCCTTTTAAAAGGTTTTCAACCTGGCGGGCTTTTTTTTTTTTTTTTTTTTTTTTTTTTTTTTAACACTTTCAAAAGTAATGGGAGAACATCATGTACTTTTTTAAGTGCTGAAGTAGGCAATTTTAGGCTCTTGCCAAGGAGCATTTCAAATTTCAAGCATAGTAACGTTTCAAGAATTTGCCGTTGATAGGGCCAATTCTCAAACCATCTTCAACAACCAACTTGTATGCGCCATTTGTATAAGCTTCTTGAACAACATATGGTCCATCCCATTTTGACACAAACTTATTCTTGGTGCGGTGAGTGATGATGATGGGTCTTCGCACAGCAAGAACCAAATCTCCAACTTGGAAAGATCGAGGACGAACCTTTTTATTGAAAGTCCTAGAAATTTGAGCTTGATAACACTCAAGGCGTTGTTGTGCCTTAAGCCTTTTTTCATCCAAAGCTTCCAATTCTTCAAGTCGTAGACGAACATTGTCCTCATTAGAGAGGCCTTCTTGAATGGCAATTCTTAATGAAGGGATTTGGCGTTCAAGTGGTAAAACAACTTCTACCCCATAAATAAGAGAGTAGGGTGTAGCTTGGGTAGGTGTTCGGTATGTTGTGCGATACGCCCATAAAGCTTCTTCAACTCTTTCATGCCAATCTCTTTTTGACTTCCCTACAACTTTCTTGAGAAGATTGCATAGAGTTTTGTTAAAAGCTTCTGCAAGACCATTAGCTGGAGCATTATACATTGAGGAGTTATGTTGTTTAAAACCAAAGTCATTGCAAAGTTTGTCCATTGACTTGTTGTAGAATTCTTTCCCATTATCAGTGATTATGTAGCGAGGCACACCATACCTAAAGATGATGTTTCTTTTGATGAAGTTCACAACAGTTTCTTTCTTCACTTCTCGAAATACAGCAGCTTCAGCCCATTTAGAGAAATAATCTGTTGCAGCTAGGATATATGAATGTCCACTAGAGGACTTCGGAGTCAATGGTCTAACCACATCTAATCCCCAAGCATCAAATGGCCCATGAAGCTATAGTAGGGTGTAAAGGTTCTGGAGGTTGATGAATGAAATTTGCATGGAATTGACATGCTGAACATCTTTTTGCATAATCCATACAATCTTTGACCATAGTGGGCCAGTAATAACCCATCCACTTAATTTGAAAATGAAGTTTGGGACCAGATTGGTGAGCACCACAAATCCCTGAATGAGCTTCTTCAAGTGCCTTGGCAGCTTCCTCATCATCCAAGCAACGAAGGAGAAGGCCATCAAAAGAACGGCAATATAAAGTATTCTTATAATAAACAAAACGTGGAATTCATCGCCGAATCTCTGTTCTATGTCGAGGATCATTAGGCAACTTCCCATGTTCTATGTAATCAATGATGGGTTGTCGCCAATCCTCTCTTTCTATCTCAAACACTGAAATTGCATTAACTTCTTCTTCTATCTCATCTTCATCAAAGTTTGGAGGTATCACCCATGTTTGGCATATTGGAATTTTCACCTCAAGCTCTTGTAGAGTAAGAGCTATTGCCAATTTTGCCAAGGCATCAACTTTCTTATTCTCATTTCTTGGGACATGTGTAATACTGATATGATCAAACCAACCCAAAAGTCTCCTGACATATTTGCAATATGAGATCAATTCAGGTTTCTTCACATCATAGTGCAGAAGCACTTGATTTATGACTAACTTCGAATCACCGAAGACTTCCAAACGAGTTGTTTTCGCATCCATTGCCATTTCCAGACCTAGGATTAGTGCTTGATATTCAGCAACATTGTTTGAACAACATTCTGTAAGAGTAAATGAATACGGGAACATATCCCCTTCTGGAGTTACAAACACTACTCCAGCACCGGCACCACAATGTTGAGTAGCTCCATCAAAGAACATCTTCCAAGGTTGTGAAATTTCAACAACCAATACTTCTTCATCAGGAAGGTCATCGGACATCTCCCAATCATTAGGAATAGGATGGTCGGCAAGGAAATCGGCCAAAGCTTGTCCTTTCACTGCTTTTTGTTGAACATATATTATCTCAAACTCTTGGAGTAAGAGAGCCCATTTTGCTAGCCTTCCTAAGAGAACTGGCTTAGTCATGATGTATTTGATGGGATCTGCTCGTGAGATAAGCTGTATTGAATGGGCATGCAGGTAATGTCTTAGCTTTTGAATGGCAAACATCAAAGCTAAACATGTCTTTTCAATTGGTGAATAATTGAATTCAGCACCATTTAGGGTTCTACTCAAGTAATAGAGAGCGTTCTCCTTTCCTTCTTCATTTTCTTGAGCCAGAAACACTCCTAAAGATCGTTCTTGTGCTGCTATGTAAAGAATAAGTGGCCACCCCTGTATGGGTGCTCGTAGAACAGGGGGATTCAGCAAGTATGTTTTGATGCTCTCAAAAGCATTTCTACATGCTTCATCCCACTTGAATGAGACATCTTTCTTCATAAGGCGACTGAAGGGTTGATAGCGTCCGGCCAAGTTGGATATGAACCTCCTAATGTAGGCAAGCTTTCCTTGAAGACTTTTGAGCTCATGAATATTTCGAGGTTCTGGAATTTTTTGAATAGCATCAATCTTCAATCTATCAATTTCAATTCCTCGGTGTCGAACTATGAAACCTAGGAATTTGCCAGATGTAACTCCAAATGCACACTTCATGGGATTCATTTTAAGTTGGTACCTACGAAGTTGCTCAAAGACTTGACGAAGGTCTTGCAGATGTTCCATTCTCTTTTTCGACTTCACAACCAGATCATCAACATTGCACTCTACATTCTTGTGAAGTATGTCATCAAATATTCTTTGAATTGCCCTTTGATAAGTGGCGCCCGCATTCTTTAATCCGAAAGGCATAACTTTATAGCAGTATATTCCTTTTGGAGTACGAAAAGCGGTGAGTTCTTCATCTTTTGGAGCCATGCGAATTTGATTGTAACCAGAGAACCCATCCATAAATGAAAGAGCTTAATGGCCTACTGTAGCATTAACCATAATTTCTGTTAAAGGAAGAGGAAATTTGTCTTTTGGACATGCCCTATTGAGGTCACAAAAGTCGACACAAATGCAGATTTGCCCACTCTTCTTTCTTACTGGGACAATGTTTGATATCCATGAAGGATACTTGACTTCTTAAATAAAGCCAGCTTCAATAAGTTTGTTGACTTCACCTTCAATTTGGGAGATTAACTCAGGCCGGAACCTACCTTACGCTTGCTTTGTTGGCCGTACCCCATGTCTTATTGATAAATGATGAACGACAATCTTTGGATTAAGACTGGACATTTCTTTGTACGTCCAAGCAAAAACATCCCTATACTCTTTGAGGAGTTCAACATAGGCATCTTCCTCTTCTAGAGATAAACTTGCATTTATAAAGACTGGCCTAGGGTCTTCGGTGATGCCAATGTTGACTTCCTTCAATTCATCAACTGTAGCCTGTATGCCTTCTTCAAATGAGGGTGGAGCATCCTCAGTATCATCTTCAATAGGGGGTTCTTCTTTCCTGTCTTCAATGATTGTTATATGATTTACTGAGGTAACAACTTCATCTTCTAGTTCTTGCTTTGTAGTTACCATTGTATGCCTTTTTACAGTCAGGGCTTCTCCAGTATTCACTTCCCAAATGGTTCTACGTTTCATATGAGACGGAATGGAGCTTCGAACCTCATTTGAATCTTGATCAACAATAAGTGTGTCGTTAGCACCTCTAGGGAGGAGACTTGTCCTCTCATTCTGTTCTCGCTTTACCTTCAAATCTTTCGAGAGTCGAGAAGGGATTGCGTGATTGAGCCTTGTGAAAACTGAACCTTGAGTTTCAACTTGAGAAGGAGTTGAGTAACCAAGTCTTGTGAAAATAGAGCCTTGAGTGTCAACCACAGAGTTATCTTCTTGTGTCCCCAACCTATCCAAGACTGAGATATGGGAAGTGGGTCGCCCAATGCGGTCGAAAACAGATGAATTCTTTGATAGGTTCGAAGACTGTTCTTCTTCCTCATAATTTGCTGAAATTACTAAAACATTAGCTTTTCGAATGGGAAAATGAACAGGAGATGATGGTGTGTATCCAATTCCGAGCTTAGAACTTGTTACACTGAAACCTTTGGCCTTCGACACCTGGTGTTGCCTTTTTCCAGAGGCTTCAGGGATGAGCTTACCCAAACCATTCAGCTTCTCATGGTCATAACCAGCTTTAGCCATGAGTCTATATGCATTAGGGTCAAAACCCTCTTTAGTTCGTTTGGTGGGCAAAGTCCCATGTTCAACAATCGGTCTTTGGGATGGTCTTGTGAACCCTTTCAATTGTTGGCTTGAGATTCTTGATTTTGTGAATTTGGCAATTGGGAGAGTTAATCCCTGTAGATCTTCCAATACTGACTCTCTATCTCTTGAAAAGGGTGATTGGCCCTCTTTTCTTTTGGTGACTGGAACATAGTGTAACACAGGGGCTGCCTTAGTTGCTTTAGAAGCTTGATGCTTCTTCTCTTTTATGGAAGTCTTTGTTTGCTTGGTTTCCTTCTCTTCAATTGGTTTGGCTTCCTTTTCCTCAATTGGAGAGTCAATCCTTGAAGTTTTAGAGTGGAGGTTTTCTTCTTTGCTAGATGGTGAAACAATGACTTGTGCTTCTTCTTGTGTATCATCTTCCAAGTAAAATTTTGCATCAGCAAAGTGTGATTCAGCTACAGTGTAGGGCTTGTGATCAGCTACTATCTTCTTAACTTTTCCATCTTGGAAACATTTAAAGCATTGGTGATACGTAGATGGTACAACACCATATTCGTGCAACCATGGTCTTCCAATAAGCACTTTGTAAGTGGTCTTGGCATCAATGACATGAAAGAGCGCACTTGATTCCATTTCACCAATGAGCATATGAAGTCTAACATTCCCAATATCTCTTTGTCCACCTTGGTTAAAGCCTTGAATCATCAATTTACTGGGAAGTAGTTCATCCAAGGAGATTCCAAGTTCTTTCAATATTTTGAGTAGGAGGATATTAACTGCAGATCTACCATCAATAAGGATACGATTGACTTCTTGTTCTCGAATGTAGCCAGTCACAAATAAAGGATGATTATGAATCTTGGATCCCAACAAACGATCATCATTAGTGAAAATGATCGAAGACCAACATGCTCTATACACAATAGCTCGCTCTGTTTCTTCCTCACTATCTGAAGAGTCTTCTTCACCACTTACTTGATAACATGTAAGAGATGAAAAGATATAATCCTCGGGAATTGGCACTTGGGAGAAAGGTACTTTCACCTTAATAGGCTTAAATGAACCAAATTGAATGATGAAATAAGTAGAAGTAGTTGTTGAGGCTACTATGGCTAGGTTGGCAGTTGCAACTTCATCATTAAACATGATCTTTCCTTGACGAGCTAGCTCCATGATTTTATCTTTCAGCACAAAGCATTGCTCAATGGGGTGGCTTATGAGGCGATGATACTTACAATACTTGGGATCATTTGTTTGGTCAGCCTCTTCAGGACGTTTCATCTCCGGTAGCTCAATCAACTTCAACTCAAGTAGATGATCCAACATGTTGGAGATATCGGAATCAGGGAATGGATATTGCTTTTCTTGCATTTCTTGTAATGTTGGTCTTCTTTTTCTTTCTTGAGTGAGAGCAGATGTCTGTTCTTTTATCTTGGGTTTAACTGGAACTTTGAGAGGAGCAGTAGTTACAATCAAAGACTGCTTGTTTTCCGGTTTAGGAGGGAATTTGCCCCCTTTGTGAGTATCTTGTCTTTCTCTCCCCTTGCGAGGTTCTTGAACAAGTGGGCCTTGGTGACCATTGGAAGCAATACTAAGCTCCATGTCATGGGCGCGTGTTGCTAATTCTTCAAATGTTTTAGGCTTTATTCCTTGAAGGATATAGCTTATAGCCCAATTCATTCCTTGAATACACATCTCAATTGCGGACACCTCAGATAATTGATCCTTGCAGTTAAGACTATGGTTTCTCCACCGCTGAATGTAATGAATGACAGGCTCTTCTTTCCATTGCTTTGAATTGGTGAGTTCTATCATGCTAACAGTATGTCGAGTACTGTAGAAACGGTTTAAGAATTCTCTTTCCATTTGATTCCAACTATCAATAGAGCCAGGCGCTAGATCAGTATACCAATCAAACGCATTTCCTTTCAAAGAGCGAACAAATTGCTTGATCATGAGATCCCCATAAGTACCAGCATTGTTACAAGTTTCCATGAAATGAGTTATATGCTGCCTTGGATTGCCTTTACCTTCAAACTGTTGAAACTTTGGTGGTTGATAGTTTTGAGGCATCCTCAAGAGATCTATCCTTTGAGTGTATGGTTTGGCATAGGCAATGGACAATTGACTTCCACTCCCAACTTGATCTTTGATGGCTTCCTTGATTAACTCCTTGAGCTGGTCAGGAGAGATAGACCCATCTGCAGAGAGTTTGAGATCCTTTGTTAAACTCTTGGGTTTGTCATTATGGGTTTGTTTTGATTGAAAGTTTTCATCTTCACGATTCGTTCCAAATGTATTCCCCATCTTATTCATTAAGAAAGTTATTTATGTGTCTCTCAATGCTTCCCTCTCTCTCATGGACTTCATTAGCTCTTCTAAAGTCTGGGCTATGGTCGAGACTTGTTCCTCCAAAGATGTTGTGTTAGTCATCATGACTGGCATGGCAGATGAACTAACAGAGTGAGGGGATTCTCTAAGCTTGGAAGTAGGAATATTTTCTAAAAAAGAGAATTCAGATCCATCAAGTGATTCATCCTCTTCTTCAACAATTGGAGCTTCTTGTGTTGGCTCTGGTGACAAAGCTGGTTGAGACAACATTTCTTTGATGAGGCCAGCTACATCTTTGCTTGCCCCCTGAGTAGATGAGGCTGTTTGTGACTTCTCGGTTTCAGAAGTGTTGAAAACAGAAGAGGATTGGGGTATGGGTGTTGTTTGAGCATAGACTTCTGCAAGGGCTTTTATCCTTCCCCTTGTCATGAGTCCAGTATAAGGAATATCAGAGTTTGAATCAAGTGTAGGATCAACTTCACTTGTTCCAAAAAGAGGGTTATCGATTTGAGTCTTCTTTGAAGCCATACGGCTTCAAAGGATGTGACAAGTTGATGAAGAAGAGATGAGAGGTAGAGATGGTCCCACCAGGCGTGCCAAAAATTTGTAAACACAAATTTTTCCAATTGCAGAAAATTAAACATCTGAAAAGAAATATGGTTTGCAAATAATAATTTGTATCGATGAATAATGAGTACAATTTCTATTTAATTCTTTTACAAAAGAATACCCTCTGATTCTATCTTCATTGAACTTGACTCGAACAAGGAATCTTCTTGACTTTAGTTGGAAGACGGATTGAACGGTCTCCACAACAAATCTCTAGCTTTGAGCTTATTAGAGATTTATTGTTCTTCAAGTCTTTGAATGTGAAAGCTTTTAGTTGAAGTTCTTCAGGACTTTAGAGGCTTGATCCGTTGAGCTTCAAGGATTTGTGGTTTCTTGAAGTTTATGGAGGCTTTTTCAGCTTAATTCCAATAGAACTTCAAAGAGCTTATTTGAATGTTCTTTGTGTGTTCTTGAGGCAGAATTTCTCCATAGCTTTGACGTCTTAGAAAAATTCTTGTAAATGAAAGGAGGTATGCCCTCTATTTATAGTGGTTTCAAAGGATAAGTCCCACTTGGGATTGACTTCTTTGTAGATAATTATCTCTATTTTTATTTATTTATTTTAATAGAGATAATGACTAACTATTATCATTCCAATTTAATTGAGATATTTATCTCTATTTAATTAGAATAATTATCATCAAGATATTTTTCTCTATTTAATTAGGATAAATATCATCTTAAATGACACATGTCAACACTTGATTTATCTAATTTAATGACATATGAATTTAAATTTTGTCACTAAATTTTGATGTGGCATTTTATGATTGGCTTAAAATTTTGCCTCCTACAGGGTCAATTCATTTTAACCCAACACATGGAGCGTTTGCCCAAAATACACAGCGCAGTAACATAGTTCCAGGTACGCTCCTGGGTATGGTGTGATAGTTGTACTGGGTACCCGAATCCTGATTCAAGTTTACCAATAACTTTCATAACCTTTGGTAAGACTATTCCCAATCCCCGAATATCTTTGCAATTGCCTATTGTTTCGCATCCTATACCTTATAGTAAGAAAGCTCATGATCATACTTTGTTTTAATGATGTCCCAGAGCTGATCAATACGAGCACTGTGATCCTGTCGCAATTTTGAAACAATTTCTGATGCAACAAAATTAGAATCCATCATTCTACCGTCTCTTCGCAAGCTAATGGGTATACAACTGTGTGGACCCACATAAGACATGACCACCCATAGACCATTAAGTTTAGGTTTCATGAATGCCCCAACATACCACTTGCATGAGTCATCAATGCATGCCGTGCACAATTTAGTTTTGGTTGACCTCCTAATTGTAAAATTTCTATTATCCTTTGTTGCGTATATTATCAATGCACGCTTCACTGCCTCTTTATTTGCAAAAGTCAACCCTTTACTAAAATTCATCCCATCTTCCCAAGTACAAACAAATGGTATCTAAAGACATGAAGGATCAATCATATTTTCCCAAGTATTTTCATAGAATGATAAGGCAAGAGGTGTGTAGGTAGCAGTCGTATTTGTAACATGCCAGACACCAATATCATCGTCTGCATCACCTTCATCATGGTACACCATATTTTCCTCTTCAAAATTGGGAGCAACTTCATGGTCATTAACATCCCCATCAAAGTTGCCTCACTCAATCCTCTCTTCGTACTCATCTATATCATCAAGATTTTCACCATTATTGGCAGCATGATCTTCGTCTTCGTCTTTCTCCCCTAAATGTGTCTCTTGAGGTTGGAGTGTTTCACCAGTATTGGCAGCATGATCTTAAGATGGGAGTGTATAACCTCCCATTGTATAGCCTCCAATTGTAGTGCATCCATCATCTAGGGTTGTAAATTATAAAGATGTAGTTGTTTGTTGCACCTCCTCGACATCAACTTCTGCAAGCGACTCCAAACTTACGCATAACTCAGTAGCATTTACTTAGGGCATTTTATGGATCCTATTAAACATGATCTTTACATGTTTGTTTTCTTTGATCGCCATATACCTGTAATTTATCTGTTCATGAAGGACTTCTTATGGGTAATGGTAAATAATTTTTATGTCATAACAAGTAGGGTTCAAATTCAATTCTTCCATAATTTTCATCTTCAAATCATTCAACGTCTTCAACTTTTGACATATCATCATATAATAGCGCTGTATACCTGGCCCTTTAAGTGGGAATCTGTCAATCTCTTTAGGATTGACAAGGGGTCCACTGTAGTATATATTTAAATCAATCATCTTTAGTTGTGATTTTGAACCTGTTAAAGACAAGTGTAATATGTTAGTGACATATTTTATCTCTTTCATTTAACATCAATTACAAAACCTTTTTATCTACTCAAAGTACAAAAATTACAACTTGTTACATCATACGCATATACAAACACACCTCACATCACATACAAACACAATCAATCATTATCATTTCATACTAAAAAAAAAAGAAAAGCTAAAGACAAAACTCACCCCCATTACAAAATTTCAAATCAAGCACCAATAGTTGGATATGGGGGTTGGTATAATGGTTCTTGCAGTTGCGACAATACGTGGATCCTCTGTATTAATCACATCAAAACACTGGATTTTGACATTTCCCTTCGTAAATCCACTGCAAATAGGTTAGATTATCCATCTGCCTAGTCTTGAAATCTGTAAAGGGGGAAGCTGACTGTTACTTCTTTCTTCTCTAGTGGAGCCGTTCACCCCCATTACAATATTTCAAATCATTCTAACAAAAAAAATAAAGAAAAATATCAAACCAAACAATAAAAGAAATAGTCATGATACCTAACAATACAAATATATATTAAATATTTTTTACTTTTTATAAAAACCTAGCAAATATATCCACTAACAACTACATACATATGAACCTAGCAAAATATATACATATAAAAACCTAGCAAATATATACACTAACAACTAGTCTACATATGAACCTAGCAAATATATACACTAACAACTAGTCTACCTATGAACCTAGCAAAATATATACACTAACAACTAGTCTACACATGAACCTAGCAAAATATATACATATAAAAACCAAGCAAAATATATACATATACACTAACAACTAGAGAGAGTGATAAAAACCTTACCTGACATGAGGATGTGTAAATGTGAGTGTTAGGATTGTATGAGAGTGAGAGAGAGAGTGAGAGAGGGAGAGCACAAGAGTGAAGAGAGACCCACAACAGAGAGAGCTGATCTAAATGTGATTTATGAGGAATAGCTACCTAAAGAAAAAACCACGTGGATTAATATCCACCACAGTTTGAAAATCGAGTCTCTAAGGCTCGATTTCCAGGTGGAATCCACGTGGATGAACCACATCATTCTCAGAACACAAAACTCGAGCCTCTAAGACTCGATTTAGAACTCGAGCCTATAAGAGTTGAGTTCCAGGTGGACTCCACGTGGAATTAAGCCAAATCAGAACGAGGAAATCGAGCTTCTGAGGCTCGAGTTTTGAGGCGTAAATCGAGAGTCTGAAATTTGAGATGCTAGTTTACTATTTTCTTTCAAAATCATGCCAACTAACTATATAGTCTAGCAATTAGTGTTAATTGCCAATTTTGCCCCCATGAAAACGGTGTGGGTTTGAAAGAGTTAGGGTCTGTTTAGGATCCACTTATTTTGCTAAAACTGAAAATTTTTTGTTGAAAGTACGGTAGATATATGTAAAAAATTAGCTAAAATAGTATAGTGGGACCCATGAATAATACCAAAAAGTGCAGTGGGACCTATAAATAGTAGCAAAAATAAGCTGAATAGTAAAATAAGTTGGCAAAAATAATTTTTGCTAAACGGACACTTAGACTAAGTTTCTGGTGAACTTGTGTGTAGATGAGACTTTAAAAAATTATTGGGCCTAATTTTTTTTTTTTTTTGAATCCTGTAACTACTACCCAAGAGAGACACAACTGAACACCAAGCGTAAAAGTCACAACTGTTTGGTTTTTAAATGTAGGCATGTGGCATAAATTTATGTAGCTACATGGCACAATGAGACGCGGTCAACAAAAAGTCAAACGTTTCGACTATTATTATTATTATTATTATTATTATTATTATATAGATATAGACTACAAGCTTGTCAGTTGTCACAACTCACAACACCCACTAGAAAATACTTAATTACCGAATATTGAAATATATATATATATATATATCTATTACATATAAAAGTTGAAACGTAGCAATTATTGTTTCTATGCTCTTGTTGAGTCACATCAGCAACCACTACTCTCTACTTCTCTCTATTAGTTCACACCTATTGTTACACTTCTTCCAACTTTGTCCCTTCCTTTTAGTCTCTTTATCTCTCCACCACTCTCTGCTTTAGCGTTATACATCCTTCCTCTTTCTTATAGTTTGACTCTTCTTCTCCCCATTTTATTTTGTATAAATTTGATATCATTTTCTTCATTCAATCCATATTTTTCCCACACAAAATTGTGAGTACTTTCTCTCTCTCTCTTGGTGAATTTTTGTTCTTTCTTATAACTCTAATTAAGGTTGATGGTTTTTTTTTTTTTTTTTAATATGTGTTTTGGTATTGGGTTTTTTTTCTGATTTCCCATTAGAAAGTCTTCTCTTTCCCTTTTATAACTTTGGTTGAATTTTGGTTTGGGTTAATACTTAGTTTTTTTTTGGAAATAGGAATTTGAATATGCCTACCAATTGTTTGAGTAATAAATTATTATAAAATCTATTTTTTATTCCATTAGTTTCATTTTAATTTTGGCTAATATAACATTGAAATTTTGTGATGAATTTTGATTTTTATGATAATTTCCTTATTCCTTAAGAGATGAGAAATTTGAATAATAAATTTGAAACTTATAAAATTTAGTTGTATATTAAGCAAATATAATACACTACAATATAAGTTACAAGAATATGGTTTGCCTTAAAAAAATATTAATCAAACACACAAAAAATAATAAAATGATATATTTGTAGAGATAAAAAGATTTAAAAAAAAATACTTGTAGAAATCTTTTAAAAAAAAATAGAAAATAATTAAAGTAATTGTTACTTTTTATATATTACACTTCATTATATAATATTTATATTCTCACGCAACGCCTGGGTCTGCGGTTAGTTATTAATAAAAATAGGGATAGGATGCAATAAACTAATTGCAAGTCAAAATGCCTCCCTCTATCTACTACTGGATAAATAATTTGTATGATTCGAAAATAGATTATGAATTGGAAATTGATGATTGAGTGTGTCCCGCCTTTGGTTCTTTGGTCTATATAATTTGCCCCACTTGCCGTGTGATGGAAAGTGACGATCCTCTACTTTTTATGGGGATGTTATTGTTGGAATATAATAGTGATGCAATATTTAGCAACCTGTCTTGATGCCCTCATATTTAACTTCTCAAGTTTCGCACAATCCCAAAGTTATTCCCCCCTTCAAGTTTAGCACAATCCCATTGTTTTTGCAGAATCCCCTTTCCCAAGTTTTGCACAATCCTAAGTTTTCCCTTCCCCTCCTCACAAGTTTCGCACAATCCCCCTTCTCAAGTTTCGTGCAGTCCTAAAGTTGTCCCCTCTCTCTCAAGTTTTGCACAATCCAAAAGTTATCCCCACCTTCAAGTTTAGCACAATCCCAAAGTTATCCTCCCCTTCAAGTTTTGCACAATCCCATTGTTTTTGCAGAATCCCCCCCACCCCCCCCCCCCCCCAGTTTCGCACAATCCAAAGTTGTTCCCCACTCTCAAGTTTCGCACAATCCACATTGTTTTCTAGGGGCCCAGGAATTAGAGATCTACTTCTTCCAAGATTTATCTATATAAAATAAAAACACGGTTTTTTTTTTAAATTAAAATAAAAACACAGGTTTTTTTTATTTAAATTAAAAAAAAAAAAAAAAACTCATCACATACGCGAAGTGTATGTGATGAGGCTAGTTAATTTTAATTATTCTTTTGTGAATGTACTGATTACAGTAATTTTTTTTTTTTTTTGGGTTTTTGGAAAATTACAGTAATTTATCAATATTTGCACTTCAAAAAATTTTTTTTTTCTCACTGAATATATGAGCACTTTAGTTACCCATGCAATGCATAGGAATAAATAATTATTTTGCAATTGAGGTATAATGTATAATTGGTTCTTTAAATTTTGTGGAAGATAATTTGTTCTCCGTAAAAATTAAACAAGTTCTAAAATTATTTTTCAACTTCCCATCTCTACAAATATATTATTTTAATATTTTGGGTATGTTTAATTGATATTATTCATTTGTTTATGTGGTCATTATTTTTCTAAATTATGTTATCGTATGTTATATTTTCCTTTTTCTTTTTTTTTTCTTTTTTTTTACGACTAAACTTTTTTAAGTTTTAAATATATTATTCAAATTTTCCATTCATTTAAATGGGATTATCATGATAATCAAGATTCATAAAAAATTTACACTTGATCTTACTCAAATAGTTGACCAGCACATTCAAATACATATCAAGAATGTATTTTGCATGGTTTTAAAAATCGAAACAAATAAAGAATCAAAAAAGGGATTGGTTATTGACTTTCTAGTCTGACTAGGGTCAAACCGATGGTCGAACCGATGATGTCATAATTAATATAATTTAAAATATTTATATAAATTTATGTGAATTTTTACTTTTCAAAAATTATATTAAGAAAATTAAAAAAAAATTGAAAGATTTATTTATTCTTCCTTTTTTCTAATTAATAATTGTTGACAAAGTATAATTTGTTATTTAAGTTTTACACACACACACACATATATCTATTAGCCTCATCACTTGCACTTTGCGCGTGCAATAAAGCTCTTTTTTTCTTTTTTCTTTTTTCTTTTTTGGTCTAGTGTACGTGAGATTAGGAATTATGGAAACCAGAAATTCAAAAAAAAAAAAAAAAATTGGAACCTAGTTTTGAGGGAAATATCAAAGTGGACTGAGAATGGTTTTTTTTTTTTTTTTTTTTTTTTTTTTTTTTTTTCTAATTTTTGGATAAGTTTGTTTTGAAAACATGGATTAGTAGGAGAGTGTCCTATTTCGTAGGCATTTTACACGAAGCTGGAGATATATTTTTATCAGGTTGTCCTCAAGTTTTGTTCATATTAAATGTAGGGTTTAGGGGTAGTTCTAAACCACATAAAAGTTTAGTATAAGAGGAAAATTCTCTTCTAGAAAATATAGAGATATATATATATATATATATTATATAAATAATAATTTAATAGTTTAACTTTAACTTTTAACTATTTATATATAAAAAATAAAAAACTAAAACCAAAAATCCAAAATATGAAGAATGAATAGACGAGTCATTCATTCTCATTCCCACTCTCCTAGTCACACACGTTTACTCTTTTTTTTTCCCCCTTAAATATATAACCACATGTTACAACCTATTCTCAAATCAAATCCAAAGTTTCAAACTCCTTTTACTCCTCACTTTTCTTTCCCCACATTTTTTGGGTAATGTCGTAGAGTGTAGACATCCTCTTAGCCACTCTCTCTTTCTCAAGATAATTTCTTGATCGTCTTTCTCAATGTTTTATTCTAGTCAAAGCTCAAAACACAAATTTCTTATATATATCATCCAATAGAAGTATCTCTTTTAATTTGTTTTCACCCATATATCTGAGATTTCCCCTAATCTCATTTCAGTGCAAATCTAAGAAGTTTGTTCCATTTTATTCTACTTTTTCTTCTTATTCATCTTTAGATACAAGAATTGGTTTAACCGCAGCGGTTCTCGATGTCTCGGTTGAATTTGCGATTCTGGTTTTTCTTGCTTTTTCTTTAATTTTTGGTTTTTACTGAGAATCGAACTAGATTGGTATCTGGTTCCAGGTTCAACCGGTTGGTCTAGTCTAGTTTTAAAAACCATGGTATTTTGATGTAAATCAAATTCCCACTTTCAAAATAACTAAGTATTATGTCAAACAAAAATCAAACAATAACTATAAGAAGGAGAGAGAAGGCTTGTGATGGAGAGCTCAAAAAACATACTACCAAATTAACCCAAAATAGTGTTATATAAAAAAAAAAAAAAAAAAATACAATGATTCATCAACCTAAAGTAAAGTTGCAAGAAATAATAAATAATCAAGAGAGAGAGAGAGAGAGAGAGAGAGAGAGAGAGAAATCACTTTTTTCGAGAGAGACTTTTTTTAAGAGATAATTACAATATACTGCTAATTCCGCAGTTTGAACATTTCCCCCTAGACCTTCAAGCACTTTATGCAAGGGGAAGTGTTAATTCAACTTCAAGGCTTTTGGCTTTTAGGAGAGACTTGAATTAGATAAATTTATAGAAAATAAGATGAAAAGGAGAATACTAAAAATAAAAGATATAGTCACACCAATAAAAGAAGAATAACATTATATTCTTATATACTATCTTTATAACGCAATAGGATAACATTTAACAATCAAAGAAATGGAAAAAAAAATATGACAACTAAAAAAAAAAAAAATTGCATTAACCAAAAGTATAGTTCTAATGAACACAAAAATTTATCAACATAAAATAGAATTACAAAAATAAAAAATTTCATGAATAAAATAAAATAAAATAAAATGAGAGAGAGAGAGAGAGAGAGAGAGAGAGAGAGAGAGAGAGAGAGAGAGTAATAGCCCTTTTTTGTGTGGGAAAGTATGTATTGAATGAGAGAGAATAGCAAATTTATAGTAAGAGGATGAGGATAAAAAGAGCCAAAATAAAAGGAAGAGGAAAGGGATAAAGGAAAAGTGGCATTAAGGATGAGAGTAGTGGAGAGATGAAAAGATAAAATAGAAGGGGAAAATATTGGAGAAAATGTAGTAGTAAGTACAAAATTAATAAGAAGTAGAAGAGTTAAAAAAAAAAAAGGAGAAATAATTGGAAATAAGTGGGTGATATGATTGCTGATGTAGCTCAATAGAAACGTAGTAACAATAAATGTTATATTTCAGTTTATATATATATATATATAAATATATATATATGAAAAATTGTTAAAAAAAAAAAATTATTTTTTTCTTTTCCCATAAAAAGTTTTAAAAAGTATTTTCCAAATGAATGCCCTTAGAGCTTGCACTAACAAAATCCTTTAGAGTGAAAGATGAAAGTAAAAGATATTTGCCTCTCTGAGAGAGAGAGAGAGAGAGAGAGAGAGAGAGAGAGAGAGAGAGAGAGAGAGAGAGAGAGAGAGAGAGAGAGTTGATAAAATTTTTATAATACTAAGGGTGCGTTTGGATATCGCTTATTTTGCTAAAAACTAAAAACAATAAAAAGTTACTGTTTACGCATGTGTTACTGTTCATTTGCCTTGATGCACTGTTCATGTCTCATGAACAGTGCAAGAGGCGCTGGTAAAAAAAAAAAAAAAAAAAAAAAATCCAAAAACATAGAAACGTAAGACGCATCAGTCCAATCCAAACGTATACTAAATTACAAATGATCCCTTTTAAGCTTACCTAAATTTAATTCAGTTCTATAATTTCAATTTCATTTTATTAAGTCCTCTAACTTTTAGCTCTATTCAATTAAGTCATTTTGTCTAATTTCGTAAGGTGGATTCTGTTAATTACTGAAAAAATGATGTACTTTTGTGTGTGTGTGTGTGTGTTTTTTTTTTTTTTTTGAATTTCTTGAATTAGAAAAAAAATAAAAATTCTCTCAACTAGAAGAACACAAAGAAAACAAAACAAAACCAAAACGCTATTTCATGTTTTGGAAAATCAATAACTCACATTTACGACAACAAAATCCAAATATACAGATCTTAAAACACCCAGTAGAAAAATCAATAACTCAATTTTACATTCTAAATCACAAGAAATCTACAAATAACTTAGTAAAAAAATCAATAATGGTAGAAATCTATGGGTAAAGAAGCCCATCATCGACTCCTTGGATGCGATTAAATGCCTCCACAACATACTCTCCTTATTCAAACTCGATCTTCGTTCTACTGGTTTTGGTCTTCATTAAACTTATACAAATTAAACTTAATCTCGATCACCACCGATTACCACCATCTCTAGATCCACCTTTCTCTCTCATCTCACTCTTGGATCTAGCATTTGGTGTGGGTTTTGTAGGAAGGAATTGATTAGATCAAGAAAGTGAATGGAAATGAAGCAGAAATGGTTGAAATTGCAAGGAGAGATAGACAAAGAGAGAGTTAGGGTATGATTAGTTGGGGGATAGAAAAGTAGGAAGGGGATGGAAAAATGGGGGTATAGAAGAGATTTTAGTTTTTCCTCATGGTGTTTGGTTGGGAGGGTGGAAAAGTGGAGGGATTGAGAAATCTTTTGATTGGTTGAGAAGAAAAATGAGAGGATGGAAAATGTTATAAATTATAATTTTATTAAAAAATTGTGTATGAATGGGCATTTCATTTAAAAAAAAAAATGTACAAGAACCTAGAACAGATGAGGAAAAAACCCATTAAAAAATGAGGGAAATGGATGAACCAAAAAAAAAAAAAAATTTGAATGAGATGTGAACCAAGGATGCAGTCGGGACTTGGAGTTAAGGAGGGCGACTTTGTTGCTCGCTATGTGCGGCAACTCTAGTTTTTTATTCTACTGCTTTACTACTAAAGATTTTTGTTTAAAACTTTTAAAGGGCCAGGTTGTTTGTTTTGGGTAAAATAGGTTAATTGGACTTAGTTTTTTTAGCTTTATTATTGATAATTTTTGTTGTTGGGGTAATTTTTTTGGGTTTGTATATTTTGTTTTAGATTTAATCTATAAATTTTTTATGGCTTTTAAAAGGTGGAAAATGCTAAAACTACAAAATTTTTACAAATTGCTAATATAGTGAATGGTTATTGGTAAGTAAAAAGTGATGCAAGTGTGCGAACTAATAAGAATTTGCTATCTCAACCATTTGTAAAAATGTTATAAAAAAGTTTATAGCTATAATATTACTCTTAAAAGAATTGATGGCATTATTAAGGGGGGCAAAGTGTAATTTTATTGAACAAAATTACTAAAATTAGTAACTATTAATATACTAATACTTTTTATTAAAAACAAAAAAAAAAATCGCGGGGGGGGGGGGGGGGCATTTCCCCTAGTCCATATATAGCTCCATCCATGACGTTAATGTTGATGGGGGAAGTAAGAAAACCAAAGATGAAAATGATAAAAACCAAAGAATACGAATGAACCAAGAAAAAAATAGAAAGAAAAACCAATGTTTAAAAAATGGGATTGGACCGGCCAATTCAACTGGACTTGGAACCGATCTGACAAAACTCGAAAAAATCAATAAATAACCAGTAAAAATAGGAAACCAGTCTCTTTTCTAGTTTTTTTGACAATTTTGGTTTTTAAAACCATGAAAATAACAAATGAGAAGTGAACATTGCCTAGGGAAACAAAGACAACAAAGAAGAAAAAGTTTATTTTTTATTTTTTATTTTTTATTTTATTTTATTTTTTATTTTTTATTATTATTTTTTTTTTAGGATAAGAATGTTGCACAATGCATATGGACATTTTTGTCCAAATTAAGTGGTCTTGTTTTCTCCACAATTTGGAGAGATTGCATTTTGGCAGGGAGAACACACATGGGGCCCGCTAGTTTTCCTTCTTATTTTTTCTTCTAACCAAACTCCCTAAAATGTCATTTTCTCTTCACTTTTCTCTTCCCTATTTCATCCTCTTAAAATTACCCTAATCAAACAAGTCTCTAGAGCTAACCTTGGTCAAATAAAGACAAAATAGGATTTTGGAGGTGGGTGATAACAGAGAATTTCTAAACGAAGACTCGGACAAATAAAATAAAATCAATTTCTATTCTTTTATTTTTAGAAGAAATTTATATTCTTAAAACGTTATCTAATCTTACATTTGACTTGTTATGATATTCATAGATTTTGGAGGTGCGGTGATAACAGAGAATTTATAAATGAAGACCTGGGAAAATAAAATAAAATAAAATCAATTTCTATTCTTCCTTTTGTTTTAGAAGAAATTTATATTCTTAAAACGTCATCTAAACTTACATTTGACTTGTTATGATATACATAGATATTGTGTACTGGGTGACAATCTTCAATCTTGATTTCCTAAATAGTGGCAACTCAAGGAATCTTTTTTATGGTAGTCATTGAGAAACTTAAATTATACAAAATCTAATAAAAGAAAACTTGAATATATTGTCATCACCCAAAAAAAAAAAAAAAACACACACACACACATACACACACAAGAATATATGAAATTTTATAATTTTCATTTACTAAGATAAGAGTAATAAAATGAGAGAGAGAGAGAGAGAGAGAGAGAGAGAGAGAGCAACGGATAATACCTGCTATGATTGTGAGCCAAACCATTGAAAAGAGCAGAATTGTTGTGACTGAAAAGCTAAGAAGAGCAGAGCTGCCGATGCTATCAAGGAGACTCACGGCCATAGTATCTCTCTTGATATCATTTTTAACGAGTTACGAATTTGAATGATTAGAGGGTTTTATTTTTCAATTTTTTTGAATTATTTGTTAATCTGTTGTTATTTGGGCTATTTTTGTTGTTATTAATTAGGCAAATTTATACTGTTGTTATTTAGGCTTTTTGTTTAAAACGTTAAGGATTATTTTTGGAGGCCAAAATTATTTTTGTGAGAAATGCTTTTCCACAACATTTTCACAAAAAAATTCTTGGTGACAAGTTGTTATTGAGAGATAAAAAAAAAGTAATGTTAGTGGTATGCCGGTACTATGCCTCGTTTAAAACCAATAATAACTTGTCATCTTGGATTTGTTGTGAAATTGTTGAAAAAGTGTTGTGAACATAGCATTATTCTATTTTTGTTAAACTCAAATTTTTGAGATTTAAGTCAAGTTGTTGAATGAAATTTTGAAGGGTAAATAAAAAGATTAGCTTAAAACTAATATTTTGTAAAAAAAAAAAATTGCAAGTATAAAGGCAGGATCATTTAATAGAGTAAGGTAGTCTTTGCAATTTTTTTAGTTGAATGAATTCTTTTTTTTTTTTCTTTAGTCTCAGAAAAAATCAATCCATTTTTTTTATTAGGGCAAATTACAATTTATCCACTTATGGTTTGGCCGAAATTTAAGTTGCCTACTTGTAGTTTGAAATTTGACACTTTACCCATCTGAGATTAGTTCAGATAGAGTTCCATAACATGTCTCTATTAAAAACATGGCAAAAGATGTAATTTTGCTCAACTTTTTATGTCTCTCTCCTCCAAAAACACAAAAAACATAGAAATACGAGATCAAATAAGATAAAAAATGATCCAGCGGAACACTTTTATCATGAGATTTCAAACTACAGGTAGGCAATTTAAATTTTGATCAAACTTTAGGTAGGAAAAGTGTCAAATTTCAAACCACAGATAGGCAACTTAAATTTCAACCAAACCATAGATGGGTAAGTTATAATTTTCCCTTTTTATTAAAAAAAAATTATTAATATTAATATTAATATTTTTTTAATTTAAAATTTTCAAATACACTAAAACGACGTCATTTTTAGAACACTTAATTAGGGCCGACTCCATAGTATAAGCGAAATGAGCTGGCCGTTTAAGGCCCCCAAAGTTTTAATCAATAGGGTTATTTCTTTCATTGTAATAGTATTAATTAAGCCCAAATATTAGCCAATAAATAAAATGAAACATTTTTTATCTAATGAAAAAAGGATAAATATTATGTCCATAACATTTTTCACATGACAGGTTGTTATTGGCTGTTATTAGTGAGCGAAAAAGTTATTTCAATGGTGGGTTCAAATTTGAACTAGTAACAACTTAACGCCTATGATTTGTTGTAAAATTGTTGTAAATGTAGTATTTCTAAATTATAAAATAAAAAAAAATAAAAAAAGCAATACACAATAATAAATCCACCAAATTATGATAAAAAAAATTGAGAGAGAGAGAGAGAGAAAGAGAATTAACATTTTATTGTGTGGAAAAAATATGCATAGAATGAAAAAAAGAATTGCAAATTTATAGTAGAAAGTTAGGAATAAGAAGAGTCAAAAGTAAAGGATGATAAAGTGATAGAGAAAGAGTGATATTAAGATAGATAGTAGTAGGGAGATAAAAGTAAAAGTGAAAGAGAAAAGTTGGATAAAGTGTAACAAAAAATTGGGAGATTAATAATAAAAAAAAAGTTAAAAATAAATGAGAAATGATTGAAAATAGGTGAATGATGTAATAGCTGACGTGACTCAGCAGATACTTAGTAACAATAAAAGTTATGATTTAGATTTTAAATATATATAGTATATAGATAGATTGCTTTTCCCTTTTCTTTTCATAAAGTGAAAGAAGAAATGAAACTAATAGAGCACTGCGTGAGAGAGAGACCTTGGATACTACTCTTCTTTCTTTTTTTTTTTCTTTTTGAACAAAGAAAAAAAAATGCTCGCAATTCACATTATGGATAATGCTTGCCTTTCACTAATTTCACTTTATGCTTCCGAACTTTGCCTCTATAAAAAGAAGAAAAAGCAAAAGCAATGTTCGATAAACTTTCTAGCTAAGAGTTTCTGTCTACACTGTTCAAAGTGACTTCCCTGATAAGGAAAGCTTTCCTTCATCCTTCCATCCGGGCTTTTCCTTCCCAACAATCCCTCTCCCCTTAAGAAAAAATCTGTATTTGTTGTACAAGTTTTAGTGTTTTACCAAGAATTAATCAAGCAGACATGGCAAACATGGCAGACAGTGTTGTGAGTTTCCTCTTGGAGAACCTGACTCAGTTGCTCACCAAAGAATTAAAATTGCTAGGGGGAGTAGAGGATCAAGTCAGGTTACTTCAGAATGAGCTGTCTCTGATCAATATTGCCTTCCTGAAAAATACTGAAGGGAAACGACATGACAATGAATTGGTGAAGCAGGTGTTAAGCCAAATCAGGGATGTAGCATATGAGACTGAGGATGTTATTGATACATTCATCGTGACAGTGACAAAGCACAGGAGAAGAAGCAAGCTGAGGAAGTTAATCCATTGTTGTGACCGAGCAATAGTGTTTCACGAGGTTGCAAACAAGATAGAGAGCATCAAGATCATCTACAAGGAAATTAACGACAATAGGAGCAAGTACGGCATAGATATAGCTGGATCATCCGGAGGAGATCCAGAAGCAGATATGGTACTGAACAAGCGCAGGAGATACGTAGAGGAAGATCACGTGGTGGGCTTTGCTCATGACACAGAGGCATTGCTGAAGCAGCTTTTTGAAGGGAGTTTGCAACGGAACGTTGTTTCAATCATTGGCATGGGTGGCTTAGGCAAAACCACTCTTGCTAGGAAGATCTACAACAACAATCATATCAAGAACAACTTTGATTTCCTTGGGTGGGTGTATGTCTCTCAAAAATATAAAATCAGAGACCTGTTGCTTGAAATTTTGAAAGGCGTGACACCAAGGCCAAAACTGAAGAAGTTTGTGTTGGAAGATGAATTGAAGGAGGATTTATTTCACGGTCTGGAAACTAGGTATAGATCGAACAAAGATAAATTGAAAGGGACACTAATTGAAGACTTGAACGGTGTCAGGGCAATGAATGATGAAGAATGCAGAAAGGCATTGTTTGTGTTCTTGGAGAACACACAAGACCATAAATTGAAAAAATCGTTGTTGGGTTTCGTGGAAGATATTTACAAAAAGAATGGTGAGAGATGGCGAGATATGAATGGTGATGAATTGAAAAGTGTGTTGTTCGAATGTTTGAAAGACAAGAGGTACCTAATTGTCATGGATGACATCTGGAAATCTGAGGCGTGGGATGAGGTAAGTGTTGCCTTTCCTGCTAACTCCAATGGAAGTAGAATATTGATCACTAGCCGAATAAAAAAAGTGGCATTACATGCAAGCAGTAATAATAATAGTATTCCTCCTATTCTCCCTTATGACCTCCCATTTCTTAAAGAAGAGCAAAGTCAGGAGCTCTTCTTTAAGAAGGTGTTTCGCGGAGGTACATGTCCTCCAGAACTTGTAGATCTAGGGAGACAAATTGTGAAGAGTTGCCAAGGTTTACCCCTTGCTATTGTGGTATTGGGGGGTCTTTTGGCTTACAAGGAGAAAACTCATCAAACATGGTTGAAATATGTTGGCAATGTCAATTTGTATCTGTCTGAGGATAGATCAAGTTGCGTAGACATATTGGCTCTAAGCTACAACCACTTACCCCCACACTTGAAACCATGCTTTCTATATTTTGGTATCTACCCAGAAGATTATGTGATACCAATGAGGCAACTAATCCGACTTTGGATTGCTGAGGGATTCATACGGCCAATTATGAATGGAAATATGGAGGATGTTGCTGAAGACTACTTGGAGGAACTCATCGATCGGAGCTTGATTCAAGTGGCAACGAAAAGGCTAGATGAAGGAGTCAAAACATGTCGTATCCATGATCTTCTACGAGACCTCTGTATATCAGAGAGTGCCGAAGAGAAGTTTCTTAACGTTTGTTCAAATGAAAACCTTTCATCCATGGGCAAATCCCGTAGGATTTCCATCCACTATGCCAAACAGCCATACATTCCTTCCAACCCTTGTGAGCCTTCAAGTAGTCGTTCTGTAATAGGCTTTGGGGGTGTTGTCGGGCTCAAGAGTCCTTCTGATGAAGGCTACTATTTGAAATGGCTATGTGAAAGTAACAAATTGGTTCGGGTGGTAGAGCTTGGCAATATAGCCATTTGTTGCTTAATCCCCAAACAGATTGAAAACTTGGTTCTTTTGAGATACTTGAGGATTCCATCTGGTGAGCTTAATGTGATTCCAAATTCCATATGCAACCTTTGGAATCTAGAGACGCTGGACATGAGAGATTCTAGAATAATATGCTTGCCCAAGGGGATATGGAAGTTACAAAATTTAAGACATTTGTACTTGGATGGGCCTACATCTCTACCTAGAACTGACAATGAAGCGGGTTTACCCAATCTTCAAGTCCTTTCTGGTATAGCTATAGATAAAGACAGTGCGAGTCTCTTTACCAAGGCCAGATTTCCTAATGTAAGAAAATTATATTTGTATTCTTTAGGAGTGACAGGGCTTTGGTCAAGCATCCATCTCTTGAGTCGACTACAAACTTTGAAGATTTGTAATTATTGTATGCTTTCAAGTCCAAGTTCATCCCCGTCGACTCTCACAAAGATAACCTTAAAGGATGTGCAAGGTCTTTATCCATTTGACGTGGGAGTGTTGGGTAGCCTTACCAACCTTCGAATACTCAAAATGGTAATGACAGGAGGTGGCCATCCATCAGTCTTCAATGAGATCAACCTCAATTGCGATGAAAGTAGTTTTCGTAAACTTGTAGTCTTCAAAATGGTAAAAATGTATGTTGATTGGACTATGGGAAAAGGTGCAATGCCATGGCTTCAACGTTTGGTCTTGGATCGTTGCCAGTTTAATAAGATGCCCCTGGATGAACTATGGTGCTTGAGTGCCTTGCGGGATTTGGAAGTTTTGCATCCCGATCCAAAATTGGCAGAGAGGCTTCAACAACTGAAGATGAGGGATGGATGTAAGCTCCATGTCTATCCACCTCTGAACTCATCCCCAACAACTAATTGATGTTAAGTAGTTGATCTGTTGTGCTATGCTTTGGTGGGGTCCTTAATTTCTTGTGTATGTTACAAAGGGTTTTAAAGGTATGATATGATATGTACTTAATTACCAATTTTTTTTCTTCTAATTCCCTGATTATCCTAGCTGTTAAACTTAAGTCTATACTGTTTTTTTTTTTTTTTCTTTAAAGCCTTTTTCAATTATTTATTATGTTTATGGAACTATGGTGATAAATCCGTTTTGGTTTGGAGGAAGGTATGATCTTGGGACATTACTTAATTGAAAAACTTAATTAGTGTGTTTGGATTCAATTATATATATATATATATATTAATTTCTTAAGTTTTTTTTTTTCTCCCTTTATAGACTTTTACTAGTTTTTTTTTATAATTTAATGGTTATAATGGGGAGGGGGGATTTGAACCCTATATGTTGTGGATACGTCAAGAGATACTAATTAGTTGAACTATAAGGTTCTTAATGACTTTGCACTTAAAAAAAAAAAAAGTATGAAAGGAAATCTCTAAATTGACGTGATTGCCATTGGTTTTGAAACAACGGGCACTGAATATATATATATATATATATATATATATATATATGAGATGGGTTCAAGTTACACCTGGTGTAACTCTAAAGAGTTACACATTTTTTAAACCATTGGATTTAAGTAGATCCAACGGTCAAAAAAAGACTCTCATTAATACTAATATTCTGATTAGTATTTCATTAATTACCACTTATTTATTGCATTCCATATCTATCTCTAAAACCAAAAAAAATACACGTGTCTGACTCTCTCTCTCTCTCTCTCTCTCTACGTTTGGTCTAAGCCGTTTGTCTCTCCGTTAGTCTCTCTCTCTATTTTCTAAACCTGCGTTTCTCTCTCTCTATCTCCTCCTCCATTGCTCCTCCACTTCCACCTCCACAGGTTGCCGACAGAAAAAAAAAAAAAAAAAAAAAAAAAAAAAAAAAAAAAAAAAAAAAAAACCAAGCTGAACTGTTTCTATTTGCAAGTACTCTGTTTCTATTTTTCCTTTCTTTTCTATTGTGAGTACACTGTTTTTTTCTTTTCTTTTCTTTTCTGGTCTGACTCTATGTGCTCTATGTGAATGCGTTTAGAAGTTCTGACTCTATGTGTTCTATGTGAAGCCAAGCTGAATGGTCTTGAATGCGTTCTATGCGTTCTATGTGAAGCCGAACTGTTGTGAGTGCTTTGTTTTTTTGTTTTTTTTTTTTTTGTTTTCCCCTTTCTTTTCTGTTGTGAGTGCTCTGTTTCTGTTTCTTTTCTGGTTTATGAGTGCTCTGTTTCATTTGCAGGCAGCCTTTTGTCGATGCCGTTGTAACCAAGTGCAAGCACTATTTTTGTGAGCATTGCACATTAAAGGTATACCTTTTATTTCTGTGAGCAAGCACTACTTCAATCAACTGTTTGTGGATTTTTAGAATGGAGCTTTTTTACATTCATTTATAGAAAAAAATCATATCACACATTTAAAATATTAACCCTTTTAAATTTTAAAAAAGAATTTGGCAACTGAGTTATAGAAAATTAGATCACACATTCATTTATAGAAGTAATTCTTATGGGACAAGCTAGAACTTATATGTATGGGTACACTGAGTTATTTATGCACATGTTTCTAGAATTGTTGTTCAATCTACCTATGAATTGGTATGAGGAATTTATTGTTCATTTTACCCACGATACTTTGAGAAATTAGCATAGTAGGTGATGATGAATACTTTGTGACATTGGTATATTGAGATGAATGCCATTTGAGAAATTACTATTTAAGTACTCATGATGTTTTACATGGAATTTGATCTTTATATTATTTTGTAGTGGTTGGAAGGTATCATGATTTTAAAGTATATATTTTGCAAAGATAGTATTGGAATACTTTTAGAATGGTTAATTTTGAAACACATTTACTACGAGAACTTTGAGAGAATGATTTTAACACCCTAAGGCTAGTTGTGATTAGTGGCATGGTACTGTAGCCTGTAGGTAAGTCCTTGTAGTCTTTTATGCTACAAGCCGTACTAAGTTATGTTTTCTTCTTATTGACGTTAAGTTACATGATTTCCAAACTATGTTGCATCTTTCTTTTGACATATTTGGTTTATATGAAATTCTTCAGAATTATACTGCTATAAATCATTTAAACTTTTAATTTGAACTACTTTGATAGATTACATATAATCACAAAATTAAGTATTTAAAAAAAAAAAATTTATCTAGCTCTTTTCCAAACTCAAGTTAGTAAGTCCTACATTTTTCGAGTTTTTTTTTTTTTTTTAAAGAATTTTTTATTGTAATAATATATATCTCATGTTTCAAATTTACTTATACCTTTTTTTGTTCTACTTTAGGTACATGTGGCTGAAGAGAATCACAAAATGAGCATTTCTTGGTGGAATTTATATATATATTGAGTCCAAGTAGCTGAAGGAACTATGTTTAAGGAACTATGTTGTTAATCATGATGAAATAGCTTTATTTGGTTTTTTGTTTTGTTTTTTTAAGGACCTATGTTGGAATACTGTTTTTGCTTCAATTTAATGTCATTAACAGTGTGTTTTTAAGGACCTATGTTGGAATATTGTTATTTAAGGACATATGCCTCATTTTTTCAGATTTTCTACTGCTCACCTCTTGTTTTGAGGGAGTACCTGCAGCTTTGTGTTTGCTTTTTTAATAACAGTTTCTTAGGGATGATCTATCTTTGTTTGTGGTTTTAAATAACAGGTAGAAAGCTGCTTTAAGTTACTGCATTAGTGGTTCTGCACTGTTTACTGCACTTTACTACACTGCATTAGTATAACTGTTTGTTTACTGCACTGCACTGTTAATCAATAATTGAAGGGTCCCTTCACCATAACCATGTTAATCATGAGAAGATGTACCTATATCAATGGCACTGTGACTGTCATTTAGTCTCCATCAATCCTGGGAATTCAATTGGGATGACTATAAAACCAAACCAAACTAGTAAATTTGATGCATTTAACTATAAACAAGTGTGCTTATACAAAACTTAGACATATAATTACAGATAGTTTAGGAAGGTTTAGAATTTGTAGATATATAACAAATATGGTCCGAGCCAAAGCATTTTAAAAGTTTGGATGAATAAAATGCCACAAATTTCAAGCATCAAATCAAGAAGTGTTGTAACCCCACGTTTGAACGACTGTAGACTAGTTCAAAAGTGAATTAATGTGGAACTAGTCTTTACAAACAATCAGATCATTACACATGTATATAAATCACAGCTAACAATTAAAAACTAATCCTAAAACTACATGTAGTATAGCTACTTTAAGTTACTGCACTATCTGCTCTGTTTACTACACTTTTTACTGCACTGCCTGCACTGTCGTTTAGGTAGTCTTGGCTTGAACTCTTCCAATGCATTGTTATGGCATTCTGCCTCTCTGCCTAAGTATTTGTCTTGATACACTCCAATACTAGGAGCAGAAAGCCTTTCCCCGTATGTACAAGACTTTGCGCAATTCGCACCTATAAAAGAGGCAAAGGAACTCCATCATTTTCATATAAAAAAAAAAAAACTCCATGAAATACTGTATAGAAAAGTATAAGGAATTCAATAGAAGCATTACACAGAATTGACTATTATTGTCATTGGAAGATTAGTTCCAGAACCATATATTTCTTTTATGCTAGAAAGAGTTGAGTTCTCCTCAACCCATTCAGGAACTATGTACCCAAGATTGTAGTGTGGGCAGGGCTCTTCATTTTACATTGCTCCATTGCTGAATATGTATGGTTGAGCGCTAACCAAAAATACACTCTTGAATCCAATTCCTATAAAGTATAAAATAAGCTAATTAGAGCCACAACATCACATATCTTGCCCAACCAATAGCTTAAAGGAAAAATAAAAAATCAGTTTTATCTAAATTCTAATAGGTTCATACTTCCAACAGCTTACTTGAGTATTATAAACTAGTAATCATCATTAAAATTGTGCATATAACCATAGTAAGGTTGGCATGGAAGTGATTTGAGTAGAAACGTAGTAAAATTGAAGCTAAGACATAAGAGAGGTTAACTGCTGCAAAATCAAATTCCAAGCAACATAAGAGAGGTTAACTAAGTGGCCCTCACGTCCAAGTGGCAATAATTGTGGATGGGCGAAAATACTACATCCATAAATATAAAGAACACTTCGAAATACAATAATAAACAGCCACCAATCACACATTTACCAACTCTTTAACATCAAAATAAGCCTAAAAACAAACACAAAATCATCTAACCAAATGTTGTCCTCACCACATATATCTCGCTATATCATCTACAAAAGAAAAATAGAAGCAAATGTGACAAATCTAAAACAATTTGGAAAATTTATAAATGGAGAAACAAAAAGCACTTGGAAGATTTCAATAAAAAATGCACGTAAATTTTCTAAGATTCACTTTGCACATTGTAGTGCATGTATACGCAGGTGCCAAAATGATCATACCACTAATCTTGATCATATCTAAGCAAAAAATATAACTTCTAGCATGATCTAGAAACTAAAATGACTTACGAATCAAAGTTACATGTTTATGCCTTGTTCCTAATTCTTAAGAATTTACATGATAACAATCGCATGTCCAAGAATGAGTCTTGATGGTTAAAGTAAGCTTTTCTCAGGGAAATAGGCAAGTTTCCTGAAAAGACCATACCCAAATTTTTTTAAATGGAAAAAACAATTTCATTGGGGCATTTTATCAAACAGTTGGGAGCACAAAAGGAATGAGCCCAAGTTGTGAAATCAATTGGCCATGAATTCCTAATTAGACAGTACAAAAATCACTCAAGATACACCATTTTATCAAGGACTTAACTGTAATTATCAAATAGATCAACATGATTATCAAAGGGAATCAAAGAAAAGCAAATAATTAAAAAAATCAAGAACACCTATGGCAGAACATTTTATTTTATGGGGCAAGAAAATCCCAGAATTTCATCTAGCCAAAAAAAAAGAGAAAGTGGACTCACATCGTGCGGCGATGAGTGGGTAGTGCCCAAGTCTCCATTGCTGCCGAGTATGAAGTCAGAGATGATGACCCAACTTCGGCAGAAAAACATCTTGTTTGGCATTGGGGGAAATGACCCACAACCCATCGAAGACAATTGTGAATTTTCTCTCAACAGTGTTCGGCTTGGTTTTTATTTTCTTTTGCTGCCGGCAACCTGTGAAGGTGGAAGTGGAGGATCAATAGAGGAGGAGATAGATAGAGAGAGAGAAACGCAGGAGAGAGAGACTGACGGAGAGACAACGGCTTAGACCAAACGTAGAGAGAGAGAGAGAGAGTTAGACGTGTATTTATTTATTTATTTTTTTGAGTTTAGAGATAAGCATGGAAGGCAATAAATAAGGGATAATTAATGAGATATTAATCAGAATATTAGCATTAATGAGAGTCTTTTTATGACCGTTAGATCTACTTAAATCTAATGGTTTAAAAAAGGTGTAACTCCACCAGGTGTAACTTGAACCCATCTCTCTCTCTCTCTCTCTCTCTCTCTCTCTCTCTATATATATATATATATAAAGATGGTATCAAGATGTTCTTTTATTTCTATTTTTAGCTAGCATAAATTCATTATACAAAGAAACCATATCAACTTCAAAGCTTTCATCCAAAACAGTCAAAACTCTTAATTGATTTTGGTAAACAGGGTTTTCAATAGGAGTAAAAAATCAGAATAGATTGGACAAACAGATTTAGTGTCATCTTCTTCTTCATTAGCAGTTTTACTAAATGGAGAGGAAGTTTCAGGTTTAGTAGAATAGTAAACAGAGCTAATTTGAGATTTATCACTTGAAATACCTTTTAGCTTTAAATCAGAGGGTTTTTTCAAAATTATTTTGCAAAAAATCATTGATCTCTTGATTTCTTTTTGAAATATTTTCAGATCTAGCAAAGGAATGTCTTCCTTAGTTGATCCTCAAAGGTGGATTGTTTTGAAAACTTATTTTAACAGTACCATCAAGATATTGTTGAATATGAGTGAGATCTAGCTCATCAAAAATAGGTTTAGCAGGAGGGGATTCTTGTTCCAACAACCAATCATTAGGAAGCTTAACATCTTGCCATTGGATCATTTTTGGGACTTGAACTTTAGCATCAGGGGTTGAACATTGAATTAACATGGTTTTACCAGAAGTTTCTCTAGGAATCTTAGCACCAGGATTTATTTGAGTACCCAACAGTTTATAATAAATGCGATAAATCAAAGCAAAAGACTTACTACCTTCTTCCATGTGATAACCAGATGAAGCAATATTTAATGTCAAAGCTTTAACAATATTAGGATCATCCAAAGCAAGAGTAAGATTAGGATAACAGTTAAAATAAACAGGACCATCATACATAGAAGCAGTAATCATACCAAGAATGCTATCTTTAAAGATCTTAAATCTAGCATCTCTTAAACAGATAAGAACAGAAGCATTAATACCCTTTCGAGTGAGTGGTTTAATAGCAACTTGAACCATACCAATATGCAAATAGCTGAATTTTTTAGCAGCAAGGAATTCATTAATATTTCTTTTAGAAAACAAGCAGCATTTTTCATGAACTTTTGAAATAGAGAATATTTGTTCAACAGTTCTAGCTTTGTAAGCAGAATGAAAAGCACTCTCAACAAAACTAGTTTTATAAACAGTTTTAGTATCAACTTTAGGAATATTCCATTTACGAAAATCAGGGATCAACTCATTTTCTTCAATAGTGTGATCTTCTTCATTTACAATATTAGGAGGACAACTAGTCCTGGAGTTGACAGAGGAGTTGGATCTCCACAACCTATCCACACTATCCTAGGTTCAACACTCAGTTATCATGTTTTTCTCACAACCGTTGCATTTCGTAACACATACCCTAACCAACCTTATACCTCTCATGCCCTACACGCCCTCTCTTGGCTCAAACGGGCCTTATAGTTCGGTTCTAGGAATTCTTTACGACTAGGGTGGCGCCAACGACGGTAAGAAGGGAACACAACAAAGGAGTATCAAAGTTTTGGGTAGACACAGACGAGAGACAGAGAACACAACCACACTATCACCGGCCAAAAAAGAGTGGCTTTGATACCATAAAGGGGGAAGGGACGCACAGCTGAAGAGATGGAAGCACAGTATAATATATTGAAAGTAAAATAAGCAAAGTATAATATGAAAGCAAAGTAGAACTAGCCAAGTAGGCGGCAGAGCCAGCCAAGTATAATATGAAAGCAAAGTAGAACATATTGTTGAATATGAGTGAGATCTAGCTCATCAAAAACAGGTTTAGCAGGAGGGGATTCTTGTTCCAACAACCAATATATATATATATATATATATATATTCAGTATGAAATTTGACAGGGACTGCACAACAATGCCACCCCCTTATCCCTCTTGACGTCCTTTGAGACTTCAATAGATCTAATAACATTCCTTGGCTATGTATGAATGTTTCTTTAAAGCTTCTATAGTCAGTTTAAAATTTGCTTTGTGCAAGCACCAATATTTCTAAGTAGACAAATTGTCTTGGAAGATGCTATTAAAATTGGTTATGGGATGGGCAGAACACGTGATACTAAGTCTACTTATGATGTGTCCCTTGACAGGTATTGTGCGCATAGTTGGGGGCCTTATATTTGCTATCATCTGTTATTGTTGTATCTCGTAGCATGAGTTATTTCTTCTCCAGTGCTGTAGATGGTCCAGATATACTGTCAGACCTGCTTTGCCTTTTTATGTATTTATTTAAATTTAAATTTTGTATAATGGGTTTTATTTATTTTGATCATTATGATATTTGTAGGTGAACATCTTTGCAGTTTTTGCAATCGCTAATTTTTTTCCCCTCTCCATCGCTGCATGAAGTTTGTGAGCTTTTCCCTGCATAATTAACATATATGAACATAGCTAGCTATGTACCTATTTCTCTGTTTATATGACTGAATTCTTGTTTCGGGTGATTCAATTAATTTTGTATTTTTGGGAAAATCTAATGGTGGGACCTAGCTTCATGCTAACTCAGTTTCATTTTATTAATTTGTCTTAGTGACTTTAAAGTTATACAAAAGCATAACTATATATGCTTAAGCTCTTTTAGGCTACAGCTCAATAATTTTTCTCTTTTCTTTAACATATAAGAACGGAATATTTAAAAAGAAAAGAGAGAAATAAGTTGTACCCTTTATATAACTGGCAGAGATCCTCTTTTAGCTATTTCAATTTGGATTTGTCTAAACACCTCCCACCTCTAACTATGATAACTAGAAGTTCAAGGCCATACTCTTATATTTGTATATATCAGTTTAGTGATTAGAATTTCTTTTTCCCTTTTTTTTTTTGGGTGTATCCCTTCTAAGGTCTTGAGTTTCGGAATGTCTAGGTTCAGGACAACTGCCTTAGTGTTTTGTAGTTGTCCTTTATAAAAAGACCCCATAGTTAAGATCCTAATTCAAGAGTTTATGGCTAATTTGAGGTAGCCTGACCTCCAAGAGAATTGAAAGAATAAAAGAGGGAAATTAGAGAAAATAACTGATAAAGGAATAGAGAGAGAAATGCATACTGTAATTTTTCATAGCTTGAGAAGAATTACAGCACACACACCACTTTTCTGTTTTTCAAATTCTTTCTAATTTGAATTCACTTAGACTTCAGGTAATTTCATTTTTTAAACACATACCATACCTTCTTGCTTTATTTATTTATTTAAATGTTAAATTTTGTATAATGGATTTTATTTATTTTGATCATTATGATATTTGTAGGTGAACATCTTTACATTTTTTTCCCTCTGCATCTCCACATGAAGTTTGTGAGTTTTTTCCTGCATAATTAACATATATGAACATAGCCAGCTATGTACCTATTTCTCTGTTTATATGATTGAATTCCTGTTTCGGGTGATTCAATTAATTTCGTATTTTTTCAGACATGTTTTGAGTAAAGATGCGGATTTTATCTTTTTCACTGTGTCATATAGTCCATATACCTAGGTTTAGGAACATATTGTGTGTATCATTGAAATTCTGCAGACATGTTTGGGCAAAGGTGGGGGGTTTTCTATTTCCCACCATGTCTCATAGTTATTGTATGTGGATTTTTTAGGATGTCACTTGATTGTCCCATGGACCTTTCTGCTTTTGCAATCTTCTCTCCTAATTCTTCTCTCCTAATTAGGTGGATGTAAAAGTTTCCCACTTTCAAGAATTTACTTCTTCGGGTTTGGAATTTGTTGCTAAAAAAAAAATAAATAAAAAAATAAAAAACTCACACACACACAAAAAAAACACAAAAAATCAAATGTCTATTACTTATAATTCAATGTAAGGATTAGATTAATAGTATTGTTTCTTTTGATTGCTGTTCCCCCCCCCCCCCCCCCCCCATTTTATCACTACCTCTTTTGTGTTGTGGGTCTTATATGGGTCTGTTCATTTTTAAGTATTTGGCATGGGATAGACAATACTTGAAGTAATTGTTACTTTTTATATATTACACATCATTACGTAATATTTATATTCTCACACATCGCGTGGGTCTGCGACTAGTTACTTTAAAAAGAGATTAGGTTTTTTGATACAAGAAACATTAGGTTCTTGCCTCTATTAGATTTTGCAGTTACTTTTTCCTAAGAAAATGCATATCTTAGTGACTGAATTTTACTGAAATCCCTTACCAGCTGATGTAGTAGTGAATTTTTGTTTTTGTGAGAACTAGGTCACAATTTATTGATAGTAGGGGGAAATGTAATGTGTCATAATAGTTTGTAAGATTGTGGATGTATATCTGCAGGCTTCTAATTTCCTCTTTCTTCCTGTGGATTTCTCATTGATGTGATTGTTAGTTGGTTTCCTAGTATTCCTACAGGTTATCTAAATGGAAATTAGCAAAAAGTCATTCACTAATACATCACTGAAATTCCTGACTTTTAGTTCATGGCTCTGTATAATTTCCCTCACTTACCATATGATGGAGAGTGATGGTCCTCTATTTTTTCTGAGGATGATAGGGCATGTTTCACATACATGCTAAAATATAATAGGTTTGTCATCACAAACCTTTATTGATAACCTTATAGTTCACTTCTTAAGCTTTGTACAATCTTAAGTTGTTTCCCCATTGTTGTTTACTAAGGCCACTTCTCATCTTAGTTCTGGCTCAAGAACTAGAAATCCACTTCTGCCTAGAATTATTATTTTAAATATTCTTTTGTGTTGGTTTGCAGACTAAAATAATTTGTAATACGAACACTTCAGTTATCCAAAAATAGATGATGAGAGATAGACTAGTCAAATTAATTTCTTAAATTTGGTTGACGCTAAATACTTGCCTTTTTAATTGTTAAAGTAAATAGGGAAAATATGAAGGGAAATAATTATTGCAGACAAAGCATACTAGGAAAATACTGAAAAGGAAAAATACATGACTATGCCCACAACATACGTTTTTCCCCTAGCCTTAAGATAATGTGCATATATATGAATACATACATCTTATACAAAAGTGTGTGTTGTGGTAGAGAAATAAATACATTCCTTTTACATCAGGCAATTCAGCATTTCCAACCAGTAAGAAGGTCCCAAAAAGCTTCCTGTCTCCATTGGTAATTAGGGGTGCCATAGCCAGATTAAAAGGTCCATCATCCTTAAGTATTTTCAGTGCTGAAAAGCTCCAATCTGTCTGGTATGTGACAAATGATGTGTCCTTTTGGATTTTAACTAGCTAGTTGAGGATGTTGTTATCAAAGTGTTTGACATCCAACATGAAGAGGCCTTGCGACTTGTGTACTATAGGTCAGCTTCATATGTACATCAGCCAGTTTGTATCAATGTAAACATACAACTAAACAGATGTATAATTGAAGAATATATGTTACGCAGCCCCAATTTATCGTAGTAATTGAAAGTTTATGGTTGTTCTGGCTCGCTTGTTTGGAATTTATGAATCAATAAGTTTAAGTGACACAAATTTTTTTCGTAACTGCTGAGGTGGTATGTGGTGATTGCTACACGATAAAAATGATGTTAGTGGTGGACCACGTGAAAGTGATGTTGCAATACTCACAACTTGACATCTCAACAATTTGTGAAATAAGTTATGAAAAAAAGCTAGCATTACTTGTGTACAAAATATCTAGAGGTTGTTATGTCTTCAAGATGATTCTTTGAAGACATTCAGGAAAGGGAAAGTAGGGCATTGTTGAATTTGTCATCTGTCTTGACAGTGAACTCTGCTTGCTGGCGAACTTGAAATTTAGGTTTAATTCACCTACTTTCACCTGCTGTAAATACTAAATAGTATATCCCTCGTTGAGTTTCTCGCAAAAATTAATTTCTACTTGCTTATCATTGCTTTAAAGAATTTTTTGGGTGATATGCTAATTTTCTTTTTTTGAATTAAAGATTCAAAACCTGTCTCCTCTACCCATCTAGATTCAATAATTAAGATAGGAAAGCAGGGCCATCTTTATGATTTGGATTGAATAAAAATAACGAAATTTTAAATATTGGTTTAATGTTGTATTCATCTTTATGTAACATTGCTTTTGCTTTTTTTCTTTTTATAAGGTGAATTGGTGAAAGATGCAACTAAAAGATACTCTGCCTGAGAGAGAGACGACCTTGGATACTACTAATAATGTAGCCCGTTGCCTTGCAATTCACGTAATGCTCACCTTTCACAAATTTCACTTCATCTTCCGGACTTTCCTTTACTAAAAAGAAAAGGCAAAAGCAGCGTTACATAAACTTTTCAGCTATTAATTTTGGTCACTCTTCAAAGTGACTTTAGACTTTAGAGACAAGGAAATTTTTGAATCATCCATCTGGACTTTCCCTTCCCCACAATCTCTCTCCCTCGAAAAAAATAAATAAAAAATAAATCTACCCAAGTTTGAGTGCCCTGAGAGATGTGGAAGTTTTACGTCCTGATCAAGAATTGGCAGAGATGCTTCAATAGTTGATGAGGGATGGATGTAAGCTACAAGTTTATTAACCTCTGGACCCATTGCCAACAACTAATTGAGAAAAGTAGTTGATCTGTTGTGCTATGCATTGTTGAATTAAGAGATGAGAAAGAATGGAATTAGAACTTCCATAAAGAAGTTCAAAAAGCTAGCTCACTTGATGTCCATGAGGAACATCTTAACACACACGAGAAAAAACATAATTTACAACAAAGTTGTTGAAATTCGTGACTTTATTTCTTGGCTCTGTATAATTTGCCCCACTTACCATATTATGGAAAGTGATGGTCCTCTAATTTTTTTCTTTTTTTCTTTTTTTCTGAGGATGTTAGGGCATGCTTCACAAGCATGCTGAAATATAATAGGCATGTAATTACAGACCTTTATTGATGGCCTTGTAGTTAACTTCTCAAGCTTTGTACAATCCTGAGTTGTTCCCCATTGTCATTTACTAGGGCCACTTCTCATCTCAGTTTTGGCTCCGAAACTAGAAATCTGCTTATGCCTAAAGTTGTTATTTTTAATTATCCTTTTGTGTGGATTTGCAGATTACATTTAATTGTTAATTGCCTTTTAATTGTTAAAGTAAATGGAAAAAAATATATGAAGAGAATTAAAAATTCAAGAGAAATATATGGAATTAATGTGATTCGGTTTGATGGACTAATTACTTGCACTACAAAAATGGATTAGGTTTTTTTAATACAAGTAACAATAGAATTCTTAGTAGAATGAATCTGAACTAGGATAATACAACATACTTGGGGGTTGACTAGATCATACAATGGACTTTTACACGTCTATTTTTAGTCCACAACTTCTCTGCAATTATCAAACTTTGGCTAGTGAGCACCCATTACTATTCAACAAGCTTGTCACAACACTTGGAAAATACTTAATTATCAAATACTAGAAAATATATGTTTGACTCCAATAACATACGTACTTAAAATGAGGAAAGAAATTTATCAACCATCTAGGCAATCAAAGACAGAAGTTATTAATAAAAATAGGGCAGTGATAAACTCTCAATCTTTAGAGTCTGAATTATCAAACAACATTCCTTCATCACAAAAATAAAGGAATGTAGACCTAGACAGTAAAGAATGATTGTATTTATGATATTTTTTTCAGTCTGAAATTTACATCTTGTTTGGTAAGTGAAATAATTGGAGGATAAGCAATTCATCTGAAAAAAACGGACAAAATTGGCCTCTGCCCTTTTCGGGCAAAATAAATAGCATTCTACCCCCTTTCCCAAACGAATTAGGGAAATGCCCCTCTTTTGAAACTCGACTTTCTCAAAATCGAGTTAAAAAAAAAAAAAAAAAAAAAATTTCTGAAGCCCTATAATGACGTTTTTAAGGACCTATAGTGGCGTTTTTTAACTCAAGCTCCATGAACTCGAGTTCTATGCAAGTTTTTTACCTATAACTCGAGTTCATGGCGCTCGAGTTACAAAACGCCACTATAGGTCCTTAAAAATGTCACTATAGGATTTAACTCGATTTTAAAAAAATCGAGTTTCAAAAGAAGAGCATTTCCCTAATTAGTTTGGAAAATGGGGTAGAATGCTATTTATTTTTCCCGAAAAGGGTAGAAGCCAATTTTGTTCGAAAAAACTTGTAAAACTTGTGTCTCAAAACCTATCTATGGAATCTCCAATATGAGCTGAAAAAGGCCTGCAACTATACATTTGGAAAGACAAATTCACCTTCTGTGCCAAAGTTTAGTTCAACTAGTTGTAGACCCACGCAATGCGTGGGAATATATAATTACTTTGTAATTTTGATATAAGTATAATTTATTCTCCTAAATTTGTTGAAAATAATTTGCTCTACCAAAAAATTAAGAGAAATGTTATGTCAACAATAATTTCACAACACTTTCACAACAAATCATAAGTAGCCAGTAATTATTGGTTGGCAAAAAATTAATTTTAGTGATATGTTTAAATTAGAACTGATAACAACTTACCAACTATGACTTGTTGTGAAAACATTGTAGATGTAACACTTCTAAAAAATTAAACAATTTCTAAAATTATTTTTCATCTCAATATCTCTACAAATACAAATATATCATTCTATTATTTTTGGGTGTATTTGATTGATATTTATCCATTTTTTAGGTGGTTCATATTCCTCTAAACTATGTTATAGTGCGTTATATTTTCCTAATTTGGGTTTTTAGTTTTAGATTTTGGATCATGCTATTTTTTTTCATCAACTTGATTTTCTTTTTTAGAATTTTCTCCTCTTGAATATCTAGAACACAACTAAACTTTTTAACAAAGTATTAGCTCAAACAAAAATTAAATCAAAACAATAAGGAGAGAGAGGACTTGTGCCACTAAACTCAATTCAATTCAATTAGTCTTCTTGTGGAATTTCTCACATCCAATTGATCTTCATGAATTTCTTACATCCAATTGCCTTGGGGGGGGTTTGTAGGGCTCAAGAGTCCTCTTGATAAAGTAAGCAAAAGTAAAAAGTTGGTTGGGGTGGTAGAGCTCAGGAATATGTGCATTCCTTGTTTAATCCCCAACAATATTGATGACCTGATCTTTTTTAGGTACTTGAGTTTTCAATCTGATGTCATTCCAGATTCCATATGCAACCTTTGGAACTTGGAGACGTTGGACATAAGAAATTCTAAGCCAAAAGCGAGTTCTCTAGGAAAATGCTTGCACTTGCCCAACGTGATACGGAAATTAAAAAAATTAAGACATTTGTTCCTGGATGGGCCAATATCTCTAGCTAGTGAAGTGGCTTTACCCACTCTTCAAGTCCTTACTGGTATAGCTGTGGATAGAGACACCGAGAAAGCCTTTGCCAAAGCCAGATTTCCCAATTTAAGAAAATTAGTAATGTATAGGTCGCAGTCAAGGCTTTTGTCAAGCCTTCAGCCCTTGCGCTATCTACAACTTTGAAGATTTATAATAAAAATCTTGGCCCTTCAAGTCCGAGTTCATTCCCGTTGACTCTCACAAAGATAACCTTAGATAGCCTTACCAGCCTTCAAATACTCAAAGTAGGAGGAGTTGCCGGTCAAGGCATTTATAATTTCCTCAATTGGGATGAAAGCAGCTTTCTTCAACTTGAAGTCCTTAAAATGGCACATATGAAAGTTGTAGAATGGACTATGGGGAAAGGTGCAATGCCAAACCTTCAACGTTTGGTCATCGAGCGTTGTGATTTTTGTAATATGTCCCCCCAATGAACTAAGTATTGGGCTTTGTGGAGCTTAGTTGTGTTTGATCCGGTTGACGACCCGACCCGAATAATGTTATGTGGTTTTTAATGCGAGAATTTTTGAGGTTTAGTCCATGGATTCACAAGCTAGAAGGCCATTGTGAATCCTGTGCGCAGGATGTAGAAAACACAATTTTGTGATTAGGGTTTGCTGTTGTCATTCTTGAGAGACTGAAAACACTATAGCCGCACTTTGTATTTTTCCCTGATAATAGTGAAATCCCTGCAACTCCGTGGACGTAGGCAAATTGCCAAACCATGTAAATACTGTCTTGTGCATGTAATTGTTTTTCTTTGGCGTGTGTTTTCTCTATTTTTTTTGTTTCTCACAAGTTGGGAATTTCAGGTTAATTCCCTACAACTGGTATTAGAGCTAGGTTTAGGTTTGAGTGGGAGCAATGGCAGAGGAAGCAGGAAAGGCGTCTGGAATAGAAAAGTTTGATGGCACAGAGTTCGCGTATTGGAGGATGCAGATTGAAGATTATCTCTATGGGAGGAAATTGCATCTGCCTCTTTTGGGGACAAAACCTGAGACTATGAAGGCTGAGGAATGGGCTCTTTTTGACAGACAGGTACTGGGAGTTATCAGGTTAACTCTGTCTAGGTCTGTTGCACACAATGTTGTAAAGGAGAAGACCACAGCAGATCTGATGAAGGCTTTGTTCGGTATGTATGAAAAGCCGTCAGCAAACAACAAGGTGCATCTGATAAAGAAACTGTTCAATTTGAAGATGGCAGAGAATGCATCAGTAGCACAACATCTAAACGAATTTAACACTATCACAAATCAATTGTCGTCTGTAGAAGTTGATTTTGATGATGAGATCTGTGCACTGATCGTTTTGGCTTCTTTGCCAAATAGTTGGGAGGCAATGAGGATAGCAGTAAGCAATTCTACAGGAAAGGAAAAGCTGAAGTACAATGACATACAAGATTTAATTCTAGCTGAGGAGATTCGCAGAAGAGATGCAAGTGAAACCTCAAGATCTGGTTCTGCCCTAAACCTTGAGACAAGAGGCAGAGGTAATGACAGAAATTCAAATCGGGGTAGATCAAAATCCAGAAATTCTAATCGGAACAGAAGTAAATCTAGATCAAGCCAACAAGTACAATGCTGGAACTGTGGGAAAACAGGTCACTTTAGGAGGCAATGCAAAAGTCCTAAGAAGAAGAATAAAGATGATTCTACAAATGCAGTAACAGAAGAGGTACAGATGATTTTGGTAAGGTGTATTTGGTTGATGGTTCAGCCTTGGATGTTGTAGGTATGGGAGACGTTCGAATATTTTTGCCCAATGGATCTGTTTGGTTACTGGAGAAGGTTCGACATATTCCTGACCTGAGGAGGAATCTGATTTCTGTCGGACAACTTGATGATGAAGGATATGTAATACTATTTGTTGGTGGTACTTGGAAGGTTACAAAGGGAGCTAGGGTATTGGCTCGTGGAAAGATGACTGGTACTTTATATATGACCTCAAGTCCAAGAGACACAATTGTAGTTGCTGATGCAAGTACTGATACAAGCCTATGGTACCACAGACTTGGTCACATGAATGAGAAAGGGATGAAGATGCTGCTATCAAAAGGAAAACTACTAGAATTGAAGTCCATTAATTTTGACATGTGTGAAAGTTGCATCTTAGGAAAGCAAAAAAAGGTGAGCTTCTTGAAAACTGGCAGGACACCGAAGGCTGAAAAGTTGGAATTAGTACACACTGATTTGTGGGGGCCTTCTCCGGTTGCATCCCTTGGAGGTTCAAGGTACTACATCACTTTTATTGATGACTCAAGCGGAAAGGTATGGGTTTATTTTCTGAAAAATAAATTTGATGTATTTGAAACTTTTAAGAAGTGGAAGGCCATGTTTGAGATAGAAACAGGTTTGAAAGTAAAATGTTTGAAGTCAGATAATGAAGGAGAGTATATAGATGGAAGGTTCAGTGAGCGTGCTATGAGTATGAGGTTGCATGCTGGACTACCAAAAACTTTCTAGGCTAATGCTGTTAGCACTGCAGCTTACCTGATAAACCGAGGACCATCAGTTCCCATGGAGTTCAGACTTCCTGAGGAGGTTTGGAACGGTAAAGAGGTAAAGTTTTCATACTTAAAATTTTTTGGTTGTGTTTCTTATGTTCATATTGATTCTGATACTCGTAGTAAACTTGATGCAAAGTCTAAAATATATTTTTTCATTGGCTATGGTGATGAGAAATTTGGCTATAGGTTTTGGGATGAACAAAACAGGAAAATCATCAGAAGTAGAAATGTGATATTTAATGAACAGGTTATATACAAGGACAAGTCAACTGTAGTGTCAGATGTTACAAAGATAGATCAAAAGAAATCTGAGTTTGTCAACTTAGATGAATTGACTGAAAGTACTGTCCAGAAAATGGGTGAAGAAGATAAAGAGAATGTGAATTCACAGGTAGATCTGAGTACATCTGTAGCTGAAGTCTGCAGATCTTCCAGGAACATTAAACCTCCACAGCGTTATTCACATGCTTTAAATTATCTCCTATTGACTGAGAGTGGTGAGCCAGAGTGTTATGATGAAGCCTTGCAAGATGAGAATTCAAGCAAGTGGGAGTTAGCCATGAAGGATGAGATGGATTCCTTGTTGGGGAATCAAACATGGGAACTAACTGAATTGCCAGTAGGAAGGAAGGCCTTGCACAACAAATGGGTATACAGAATAAAGAATGAGCATGATGGTAGCAAACATTACAAGGCCAGATTAGTTGTTAAAGGGTTCCAGCAGAAGGAGGGCATTGACTACATAGAGATATTTTCTCCAGTTGTGAAGATGTCAACAATTAGACTGGTACTGGGAATGGTGGTTGCAGAAAATTTACATCTTGAGTAGTTAGATGTGAAGACGACATTCCTTCATGGTGACTTGAAGGAAGACCTTTACATAATTCAGCCAAAAGGGGTCATTGTTCAGGGACAAAAGAATCTAGTCTGCAAACTGAGAAAGAGCTTGTATGGCCTAAAAAAAGCTCCTAGACAGTGGTACAAGAAATTTGACAGTTTTATGCATAGAATTAGGTTCAAGAGATGTGACGCTGGTCACTGTTACTATGTTAAGTCTTTTGACAATTCTTACATCATATTACTGTTGTATGTGGATGACGTGCTTATTGTAGGGTCTAGCATTGAGGAGATTAATAATCTAAAGAAGCAGTTGTCCAAACAGTTTGCAATGAAGGATTTGGGAGCTGCAAAGAAAATCCTTGGTATGAGAATCATTAGAGACAAAGCTAATGGTACATTGAAGCTTTCACAGTCAGAGTATGTGAAGAAAGTTCTCAGTAGGTTCAATATGAATGAAGCTAAACTAGTGAGCATACCCTTGGGTAGTCATTTCAAACTAAGCAAAGAACAGTCACCGAAGACAGAAGAAGAAAGGGACCATACGAGCAAGGTGCCCTATGCCTCAGCTATTGGCAGTTTGATGTATGCTATGGTGTGTACAAGGCCAGACATTGCACATGTAGTAGGAGTTGTGAGCAAGTTTGAAACTACAGGGCTATGTAGATGCTGATTTTGCTGGTGATATTGATAGTAGAAAGAGTACTACTGGGTTTGTTTTTACTCTGGGTGGTACAGCTATATCATGGGCTTCAAATCTACAAAAGATAGGTACTTTGTCTACTACTGAAGCTGAGTATGTTGTAGCAACTGAAGCTGGAAAGGAGATGATTTGGCTACAAGGTTTCTTAGATGAATTGGGTAAGAAGCAGGAGATGGGCATTCTACATAGTGACAGTCAGAGTGCAATCTTTCTTGCTAAAAATTCGGCTTTTCATTCAAAGTCGAAGCATATACAAAAAAAATACCACTTTATCCGTTACCTTGTTGAAGATAAGCTGGCAATACTTGAGAAGATTTGTGGATCTAAGAACCCGGCAGACATGTTGACTAAGGGTGTCACTATTGAGAAGCTGAAGCTGTGTGCAGCTTCAGTTGGCCTTCTAGCTTAAGGACAGGAGGATGAGTTTCAGGGATGAAGGATTGTGTTTTGGAGGATTGCGGTGGATGTTGGTGATTGAACTAGTCCCCAAGTGGGAGATTTGTTGGGCTTTGTGGAGCCTAGTTGGGTTTGATCCGGTTGACGACTCGACCCAAATAATGTTGCGTGGTTTTTAATGGGAGATTTTCTGAGGCTTAGTCCATGGAGCGGAGGCCCAAGCCGAATTCACTAGCTAGAAGGCCATTATGAATCCTGTGTGTAGGATGTAGAAAACGCAATTTTGTGATTAGGGTTTGTTGTTGTTGTTCTTGAGAGACTAAAAACATTGTAGCCGCACTTTGTATTTTTCCCTGATAATAGTGAAATCTCTGCAACTCCGTGGACGTAGGCAAATTGCCGAACCACGTAAATACTGTCTTGTGCGTGTGATTGTTTTTCTTTGGCATGTGTTTTCTCTTTTTTTTTTTTTTTTTTTTTTTTTTTTTTTTGCTTCTCACAGGTTGGGAATTTCGAGTTAATTCCCTACACTAAGGAGCTTGACTACCTTGGAGATGTGGAAGTTTTATATCCCTATAAAGGTTTGAAAAGCATGCTTCATCTGTGGCAATTGTAGATGAGGGATGAATGTAAGCTCCAAGTCTATCCACCTCTGCAAAGCTAGAAATTAAAAAAAATTTGACAACTTCATCTGTTGTTGCTATGTTTTTGTGGGGGTTTGAGACAAGGGTTCAATAGTCCTCTTTTTTGTTCGTTGGTTCATATAACCTTTTTTTTCCACTATTAATTTATCGTCTAGAGGTGAAGCTATGGTGGCATTTGCATAAGCGCAAGACAGTTTCTCCGACTTTCCTTTAGTCTCATTCTGTGGGGGGTGAATGAGGCAGCACATTTAGCAAAGCAAGGAGAAGAAGAACAGATATTGATTGAAGATGCCACTCACTCCTCAGTGCATTGAAGAGCGAGTGCAGTCTGATAGGTCTACTTATGCTTTTGTCATTTATGTGATTGCTACTCTTTTCATTGAATCTGTCCTGCTTTCGTTGTTATTGTTGTTGTTGTTTTTAAAATGAAGTATGAGTTTTCAGGCAAGAAAAGGTCTTTATAATAATTTATTATGTATCTGTCCTGCAGTCCTGCTTCATCTGCTTTGCTATGTTTCGGTGAGGCTTGAGGGGTTAATGGTCCTCTGCTTTGTTAGTTGGTTCAGGTTTTGATTGTATAATAATATGTACTTAAAAGTTACATTTTGCTAATTTCTTAAAAGCTACTACTTGAAATGGCCGGGATGCTTCAATGGTTGCAGACGGGGGGATGAATGTGAGATCCAAGTCTATCCACCTCTCGACCCGGCCCAACTGATTAAGAAAGAGTTGATCAGCTTAATCTACTGTTGTGCTATGCTTTCCTGTTTTGATGGTAATTTCGAATTCAACATATTACCCATAGGTATCATCCGATCTGTCAGAGTATTCAAGTATTGGGTACAGGTATCATTGTTTATCCGAATTTACCCGTACTCGACCCGTCTTTTTTTTCTTTTTGTAAAAATAAAATAAAAGAATATTTTTCCATAAAAGGATATTATCAAAAATTACTTTTAAATTCCTTTAAGAAGTTGCTGATTATATTACAATTGGTTACCATGATTAAACCATAACCATATTATCCATTTGATTTGATAGTCAAATCAATAAGGAAGAAATTAATTAATAACATTTTAAAACACTTTTTCTTTTTTTTTTTCTTTTTTTGAGAAAGAAGTCCATTCATTCATTAATCAATAAAAACTTCTGTCAAACAATACAAGATTGGTGGCATCACTATGGATGTCTTCTAACCAAATCCGAGGGAAATGGGTCTGTCTGGCTAACTTAGCTAATTTATCAACTACATTGTTCCCTTTCTGTTTTACATGTGAGAATGCAACAGCTTGGAAACTAGTCACTAGGTGCCGAGAATCCTCAATCAGATGCCCAAAGGGGGCCATACACTCTTCATCTAAGTTGAGGGAGTCTAATACTATATATAATAGCAAAAGTCTTTAAGGAGGTGCTGCCACGTTAGGAAAAATAGCTATCTAAAATTCTGACACGTATAAGTTAAGAAGTGATAAATTATGTTGTTTGGCAATACTACGCACCGTTTAAAGAATCTCATTATAAATAACATAAAAATAACAGGTTAAAATTAAAGTATACACGGAAATAGAAATAGAGAGGCAATGAAAGAGAGAGAGAGGCGACGAGGAAATGAGGAAAGAAGCAGAGAAAGAGGGAAAAAATTGGGAAACAGTATATTTCTAGGAAAAAATTAGGCGCGTGGCATGCGTTCAAAGTTATTTAGTTAGTTAGACTCTTTTTGAAAGTCGAGTTTGGCAAACTCGACTTTGGGCTAGAAAACGAACACTATAGTGGCGTTTTTTTAGTGCCTATAGCAGCGTTTATATAAAACGCCACTATATGGTATCTATAGCGGCGTTTTTTAAAAACGCCACTAAAAAAAACGCCACTATAGAGTTCGTTTTCTAGCCCAAAGTCGAGTTTGGCAAACTCGACTTTCAAAAAGAGTCTAACTAACTAAATAAGTTTGAACGCGTGCTATCCGGCTGATAAATTTCGAAAATTGTACTGTTTGGCAAATTTTGCCAGAGAAAGAGAGATAGAAATATGATACACACAGAGATAGAAATACGATACACACGATGAGGCCTGGGACACGGAGAGAGAAACAGAGAAGAGAAAGAGGCAGAATGGTAAAGACTACATCGATTGGGCATAAGAAATCGAAACACGATTACTATCAGTTTTTCCGCCGCCATCCGTTCCCTCGCCAGACTCAAAACACCGAAACCGCAGGCACACATAGGAATTGAGAGTGAGGAAGAGAAATCTAAGTGCCATTAACTCCGTCAATCGCCGAAAATGCCACCGGTTTTTTTTCCCCTTTCTTATATCTGGGTATTTAATATGACTTAGTTTTTGCGTATTTTGGTTGGATAGGTATAGATTTAAATATTTTCTTTGATGTTTTGGGATTTTCTGTTACGGTCTGTAGATTTTAGATTTGATGTTGTTTGTTTGGTTCTTTCCTTCTTGCCCTAACTCACTTTTTCTCTCTTGCTTTCCTTCTCTGTTTCTTTCCCAAGAAAGTTGTGATTATATATGCTTTGTTATTTGTTATTTTTCTTTAAAGAGTATAACTCAAGGGATTATTCAGTTTACGTAATTAGAAACAATGAGGTTTTTGATTGGTTGTTGAGAAAATAGAGGATTAAGTGAGGGAATGATGAGGGAAATTGGAATTTGTTTTTGGTTCAATTGGGGACTGATTGAATGAGCAAAGTTTGAGTTTTTGGTTTAAACAGTAAAAAATGTGTGAAAGGTTATTAATTTGATGCTTCATTTGTTGCTGGAATTGTACTAGAAAAGAAATAAATGTGAACAATATTAAGGCTTTTACTATTGTTTTTATTTTAAATTATGCTTGGTATTTGATGCGACCTTTTTTTTTTTTTAATAATTCAAATATTTATCTTAGGAATGCTAATCTATCCCCACCCCCCCCCCCCCCAAAAAAAAAGGAATGCTAATCTTAGCAATTAAAGAAAGTTTACATTTTTTTTACACATATATAAAAATTATAATCTTCTCTGTTGCCTATGACATTCACATCAAATGGTATTCCCTCACCCATCTATCATCCGCTTCACCTTGATAGAGCATCTCTTCTTTCTCCCGCTATTTTTTCCCATAATTTAAATGGTTAATTTGACATGCTCTATTTTTTTTAATCTCTTTTTTCTGTTTTTTATTGTTGTGTTTGGTTTTGGAGGCAGAATTTCGAAGCATAAAAGCCCTAGAACCATCTGTAAACCAAAATCTGCAAATTTTATTTATTTATTTTCATTTTACTTTCTACTTCTAATTTGTTTTGTGTTTTCTTCATTTCAGATATACCTTTCTTTTTTGGTTTTCAGGAAACAGAAGTCTCTTCTCATGAAAGCTTGCAGCAAGTTGTCGTCCTAACACAGATTCTAATATGTACATCTCTTTTCCTTTTAAAATTTTCTTTTTGGACTTTGTTTGCTTAGGTAATCCAATTTATTGCTCTCTTAACACATTATTATAATATTAATATGAACTTGAATATTTTCCCAGCAACGTTGATCGAATATGGGCTCAAATTGCAAATTTGGAATTACTAAGTTGTAAGTGTAAAACCACATAAGTGATTCATTTTAACATACATACCTGTTTAGGACGTTTTGTTGTTACATTTGAATTTTTCAGTGATTCATTAAGTGTTGTTTCTCTTACATGTGATGTTTTGTTGGCCCAACTTTAGCCCAAAACACCGACTCCTTCAAGAAGGTCACTCTTTTCCTCTCTCTCCGAAAAAATTGGATCATATATTTGTGAATCATTTTAATTTTTATTTAGTTTTACTAATTTGTTTATTTTCAAATTACTTTTAGTTCGAGCATTGTTGGTTTCAAAAGTCAATTTGGATTATTAGACTCTAATCTGCACCTAAGAATTTTTTAAATTGTTTGTTCGTTTTTCAGATTTCAATTTACCTCCAATAAGGTTCCCTTTCTTTCTTTCGGCATGTTTTCATTTTCTTTTTATTCTTTTTTATTGTTGTGTTTGGCTGCAGAGAAAAGCTCAGATATTTTTGGTAGTATAATTTGAGTTTTTTTTTATTTGTAGGTGGTATTGACAACTTTCATAGTGATTTAATGGTTGGGTTCACACGAAAGCTTCTTCGAGAGCAACTTGGCCATTGTTGGTGGCAATGTATGGTTAGTGAGGACGGTTGTGACTTGTGAGGTGATTGGAGCAGCGGTATTCCATATTACCTTTCTGTCAATCTCAATTTCTTGCTTAAGGTAATAAAAGGTTTCCACCTTCTGTTGGGTGTGAAAGGAGTGTGGGTTGTTTTTTAATTTTATAATTTTTTGGTTTTGATGGGTTTTCCCAACTCTTTCATGTTAGAGTTTATTGCATTGATATTAGCAATGGTCATGAATTTTTTTGGGGGAACGGTTTGTGTATAACATGACTGATAAAATTCCTCAATGAAGGAGTGGTACTGGAATATATAAAAATAAATAAATATATATATATATATATATTAAAAAGGAGTTGTAGCTGTAGTTTCCTTTATTTATTTTTTTTTTTGTTAGCCCACCAAGGAGGTTAAATTTAATCTCAAACCATTGAAATTGAACCACTTTTATATTGTTATTTTGTTGTGAAAGTTTAATATGTAGAACTAGATGCTTTTTTTTTTTTTTTTGCAAGTTATCCCATTTAGTTATAAAATCTACTAAAATTTGAAACTATCTATATTTGGTATGGCCTTTGGAGCCTAGATATGTCTTCTCCAGCGATCACTTCAGCCCAGAGATGTTTGCCAAAGCTTTGTAGGAGTTTCTTTATGTTGTCTTACTCTGAGTCTCTCACCCTCAGTTCGTCTTCTTCTCCCTTCAATTATAACCTTCTTAGATGCCTATTTATTTATTTATTTTAATAACATATTAATTTGCAAAGACTATGATTGCAGACTACAATATGAGAAAGCATGGTTTGTTTGGTTGATACCAGAAAACAACATAGCAAAAGGCCATAATGTTTCTATGATTGAAGACAATCTGATATTTCAGTTTTGGCTTTTTTTTTCATTTTTTTATTGTAAGAGCCTATTGCATTTTCAATATAAAATTTTTTGTGTCAAGGATATTTAAAACAGGAAAACTCGAACCCATTAGTTTAAGAAGTCTGTTTTACTGACAAGCCTTTAACTTTTAGTTACTTTTTGAAGTATTTTTCTTTAATGTTTGGTTTTTCTTTATGCCTTTTAAGTTTTGGATTTTCTAAAAATAAATTAGTCTTGAAGGTGTTAGCAGTTAGCACTATTTTAAGAGTGAATTGCACTGGATATAGGATCAACAAAGTTAACCAGTTTGTACTGAAAATTTAGAATTGGGTATTGTTGAGAGTGATTTATCTAACGAGGAGAAAAAAAAAATCTATTCAAGTAGTAATTCAACACTAACGAATGCATTTAAGAAAGCTTGATACTTTACAACTACTAAGTTTGGTCTAGAATATCAAATTTTAAGGCCTACTGCTATTGGCATCATAAAGCACGAAACAACTTGCTATATTCTATTTTCATTGAATACTTGGTATTATTTTGTTACTAGAGATGCTAGTTAAATAGTATTAATGTTATAGGTTATAGCAATCTAACACTGATCATCTTGAATGCCATTTGATATTCTATTATGAATTAAATTGCCATAAAAGGTTAGGATAAATCTATTAGCCAAAAAAAGAAAAAAGAAAAAGATAAATCATCTATCTTAGCATTTATCTAGAGATTGTGTTTGTGTAATGTGTAATGAGCATTGACTTTTGTGTGTGTTTGTTGAGTTTGCATCATCTTTACATGTTTGATAAAATATGTTTGGTCCTGCATTTTATTATTGTCATGTTTTTTTTTTTTTTTTGTCCCCTCCCAAATGAAAGGCTTTGGAGTGCTATTTGTTGAGTCTAAATTACTGAATTATTTAATTGGTTGCACTTGATGTCATATGAGCTTGCTGTACTTTTTTGTAGAATATTTGCGTGGACCGCATAACAATAGATTGTATGGATTAGGGGTAGCTATTCGTGATAGTGCAATCCAATGTATATGAGCAATGTGTGTAAAATTAGAAGTAGGGAATGACCATATTGAAGTGCAGGCTATAAGATTACAAAGTGTAGTGCTTTGTGAATTTGGGGCTTCAAGAAGTTGAAGTGGAGTATGTAGTAAAAAATTTGATAGATGAACTAAAGTCAGTTGGTCCACTAATTTGCAGATTGCCCAGATCCTTAATGATAGTAGTGGGCTTGACTCTTCTATCAAGAATATATGTTTCTCTTATCATCTTCCTCGAAGCAGCATATGAAGCAAAGAACTATATTGATGTAATATATTGGCTAGAGGAGTCCCTTCCATGTATTATGAGTCTAATAGACAGTGATGTACCTGTTACTTAATCATAATATTATTAATAAAGTATACAGTATAGTTTTATTCACACACAAAAAAAAAAAAAGGTGTCTCTATTAAGCAAATTCAAAATATTGTTATTTTTCCAACAATCTAGAAACATTTTTAGGCATGTATGATTAGAGATTCCAAACATGTAGATTCCTTCATACAAATGTATTTTTAGTGTAGTTACTCCTTTGTTTGATATTCCGTGTGTACTTAGATATATTTTAGTAAAGATTGTTGTTTAAAAAAAAAAAAAATAGTCATTTTATCAATTTTAAAACCATAGTACCTTCAAGCAAAGTAAATATCTGAACAACTAACCATCCACCCCCTTCCATATTTTTCATCACATTAAGTATAATATATTAAGTTGATTGTTTTCTAATTTGTAAAATGATCCCGCGCATTGCGCGGGTTAAACGCTAGTTTATTATAGTTTCAAAATCACCTTCAAATACCACGGTCTGAAGATTGAAGTCCCTTGCAAACAAGATAGCCCTCCTACATGCTAGTGCCTCAACATCTTCAACAGATAGGGGTAGAGCAATTCTTTCTGATAGTGCTCCAATTACTTTACCCTCATGGTCCCTAAGAACTACCCCTATACCTGCTACTTCTAGCTCTTGGAAAATGGCACCATCAAAGTTAGCTATACACCATGAATTAGGAGGTGGGCACCAGTGGACTAGCATTGGAGGCTAGAGTGATACCGGGGGCTTGTCTTGGACCTGATGGAACTCCTGAAGTCATTCTATGGCATCAGCATGGATCTGAGAGTTGGGTAGCGAGGGTGAACCAGTCCAAATTGTGTTTCTTTTGTACCAAATACTCCAAGAAATAAATGCAAATCTTTCTGCCATGTGGTGGTCTTGCCTGTTGAGGATTCCCAAAAAAAAGATCCTAAAAATTCACGAATCGTTCCGAGATATGAGGCTTGCATAACTCTTCCTGCCACCAAATTTCTTTAACCATATAGCACTCCCACAGAGCATGTATGCCATCTTTAGGGTGATCCTGGCAGAAATCACAGGTGTCATTGGTGATTATTTTTCTGCGGCATAGGTTCCTCTTTATTGGTAATGACTCAAAGCATGCTCTCCATAGAAAGTGCTTAATTTTATTTGGAATATTAAGCATCCAAATGTTGGTCCAGAACTTCTTGTAGGTCGATGAATTCGATGGACCTGGTTGGTTATTGCTTGCTGACTTGGCCAGGAGTCGATATGCTGATTTCGTGGAGTATATCCCATTTTTTGTTTCTTTCCATATTTTGACATCAGCTGACTGACATGAACTTAATGGTATGCTAAGGATCTCCCTAGCCTCAAAAGGTAAGAACTCTCCTTTGACTCGATCTTCATCCCAACTTGTACCATTTTCTGTCAACAAAGCACAAACTTTGGTGTTCATTGGGAAGAATTTTTAGGAGGAAAGGACTTTGTTGGGTTTTAAACCGGGCAGCCACCTATCTCCTCTTATCAGAACACTACGACCATCTCCAATGCGCCATGAGGATCCCAAGTCAATTACACAGCGCGCCTTAAGTATGCTTTGCCATGCATAGGACCCGGTGGTTTTGACTTCCTAATCCATGATTGAGCAAGAAAGGAAGAACCTAGCTTTATACACCTTATAGAACAAGGAGTCCCTGTTGTGAATCAACCTCCATACCTGCTTTCCAAGCAGTGCAAGGTTGAAATTTTCGATATCACGAAATCCCAAACCACCTTGACATTTAGGAAGGCAAAGCTTATTCAAAGCCAACCAGTGAGTTTTGCGTTGGTCACCCCTATACCCCCACCAAAACTTGCGTATGAGTGACTCTATATCTCTGCACAAGCTCTTTGGTAGCTTAAAGCAGTTCATAGTGAAGGTGGGCATGGCTTGCAAGATAGACTTGATCAATACCTCTCTGCCTGCCTGTGAAAGTAGTTTCTCCTTCCACCCCTGAATTTTTTGCCAAACCCTTTCACGAATGTAGCTAAAGCTTTGTTTCTTCCCTCCTCCCACCAAGGACGGTAGTCCTAAATATTTTTCAATTTAATGAGAATCTGTCACCCCCAATCTGACTTTTATGGAATTTCGGACTTGCTGCCCTGTGTTGGTACTAAAGAAAAGTTGAGTTTTCTCACGATTGACCCTTTGCCCCAATGTTTTCTTAGCTTCTATACATGCATAAATGTGTAGCTTATTAAAACTATAATTTGGAAGTACTGCAAATAAAGGTAAAAATACTTTCGATAAAGGTAAAAGTTAGTTGAAATAGTACAGTAGGACTCATAAATAGTACCAAAAAGTGCAGTAGGATCCATGAATAGTGGCAAAAATAAGTTGAATAGTAAAATAAATTGGCAAAAATAATCTTTACCAAACGAACACTAAAGAGACGGAAGTGGACCTTCTTCTCCTTCTAATAAATTAATTAATTAAAAAAAAAAATCCTTAAATTTATGTCTTACTAATTACGTAGTTGTCTTTTGCTTAATTGAATTTTTGTTTGGGATTATAACATGAATTTGACTTTCATTTGTGATGAACCAGAAATGTACGGTTGTTAGTATACGAAGATTGTCATTCACTTAGGGAAGACGTTACCCATTTATTACGATCATTGATGACAAAACGTAACTGATGGACCAACGGTCAGAGAATGAGCTATGGCCACCACACAAAGATTCTGTAACGCACTGGCCGTTGAGCATAAATGCAGCACATCATTGCCCATTAATAAGGCGTACAACTATAAAAGAGATGATAATAAAAGCTAAAGGTACACACAAATACTCTACGAAATCACTCTCTGCTCATTTTTCTCTCTAGAATCTTTCTCCCTTACTGACTTAAGCATCGAAGGCAGTTTGGCTGACGCCACACCAGCGTGTTACTTTTCCACCCAGTTCATTTTGCAGGTTTTCCATCTACAGTTACAACCCCATTCACAGCATCGTCCATCCGCTACGACAAGGAGTTCAACTGTTGATTTTTTTGCATCATCAGTTTGGCGCCGTCTATGGGGACGCTAATCAATCAAGCCATATTTCCCAGTGACAAAAAAGTCCCTCGAAGTACGAAATGAAGGCAGAAACTGGACCTCAGCCAGATGTTGTGCAGCAACAACAAATCCAAGCCCTCTTGGCTAATGTGGAAGAGCTGACTGGCCAGAATGAAGAGCTACGAAAGACGATGGAGTCTCAAAACGCAGAACGTCGGCGAACAGGTGAAAACCAAAATGAAGAAGAGTCAAACTCTCAAGCCAACAGACGAGACAGAACTTCAGGAGAAGATTCCACCAAGGTGGAGAATGAGCTTCGCAACATGAGGAAAGAGATGGACAAACTAAAAAGTGTCAAGAAGGAAAAAGATGGAGAGAATTTGGATGGGATGATTTGAAGGACAGACTCACCATTCACTAATGAAGTGCTGAATCGTCCTCTCCCACCAAAATTCTGTCTCCCAAAGTTGGAGTCATATGACGGTTCCAAGGATCCCTTGGATCACATCAAATCATTCAAGATGCTGATGCTACTACAAATGACCCCAGACAAGGTGATGTGTAGGACATTCCCAACAACATTGAAGGGAGCAGCCAGGGTATGGTTCAGCAAGATACCCCTGGGAACTATTCTAGATTTTGAACAATTCAACAAGGGTTTTGTTCGTCATTTCATTGGGGGACAAAGACACAAAAAGCCAACTAGCCATCTTTTCAATATTCAATAGGCAAAAGGAGAATCACTAAGACAGTACGCCACCCAATTCAACAAAGAGCTGTTATAGGTAGACGAAGCTGAAGATCAAGTCATCTTAACGACCTTCTAAGCAGGGTTGCTGTCAGGAGATTTCTTCTTCTTAATCACCAAAAGTCCACCAAAAACAGTAGCAGAATTGCTCCATAAAGCTCAGAAGTACACGAATGCAGAAGATGCAGTGCTCGCAAAGGAAATGAAAGGAAAAGGAAGAGAGACGAAGGAACAAGCAGCAATCGCGACAAGAAGAAAGAGATACGAAGTGTTAGGCAGACCACAGGGAAAAAGAAGGAACTACCAGACAGGAAACCCAGGTTCACTAACTTCACTCCTCTAATCATGCTAATTAAGCAGATCCTTATGCAAATAAGAGACGATCCCTCCCTACAATGGCCGAAGCCAATTAGCACTCTAGTAGAAAGAAGAGACAAGAATAAATATTGTAGGTTCCACCAGGATCACGGGCATCGCACTGATGAGTGTAGGCATCTAAAAGACCAGGTGGAAACTTTAATTCAACAAGGGAAGTTACAGAAGTACGTCAGAAAGACGGAGCCCCACAGATACCGACAAAAGGACGACCAGGATAGAACTCCGGAGGTAAAGGATAACAAACCCCCTGCAAGAGAAATAAAGACGATCTCGAGAGGATTGACAGCAGGCGGAACATTGAAGTCCTTGATAAAACACAGTGGAGAGAAATAAACAGCGTCCATTTGCGGGTCCCTCCAATGAAGATGCCAAAGAATGATGAGCCTGATATTGTCTTCTCTAAGAGAGACAGTCGCGGCATCAGGCAACCCCATGACGATCCATTGGTAATCATGCTCAAAGTAGAAGAATTCAACATACATCGAGTGCTCATTGACAATGGAAGCTCAACAAATATCGTCTACTTGCCTGTGTTTTAGCAAATAAAACTGGATAAGAAAAGGATCAGACCTTTCATCTCACCTCTAGTAAGCTTCACAGGGGATAGAATCGTCCCTAGAGGCATCGTCACTCTAACTATGATCGCAAGAACTTACCCAGCACAAGTCACCAAGGAAATTGATTTCCTCATAATTGATTGCCCTTCAACGTACAACATCATCTTAGGAAGACCTGCACTCAACAGACTAAAAGCAGTGATGTCAACATATCACTTGAAGGTGAAGTTTCCAACAGCCCATGGAGTAAGAGAAATCAAAGGAGACCAAGTTCTGGCAAGAGAGTGCTATCAAGCTGCCCTAGCATTGGGAGAGAACCACACATGGGTGATCAATGAACCAGAACCAATTCCTAAACCGTCAGAAACACCACAAGAAGTTGAGATCATCCCAGGAGATTCGACGAAGGTATTGAAGATCGGAACATCACTCCCTACTTCAGAGAAAGAGAAAATAATCTCCTTCTTAAGGTCAAACCAAGATGTCTTCGCTTGGAAACACGAGGATATGCCCGGGATTGATATGAAGATCATACAGCATCGTCTCAACGTCAGCCCAGAATGCAAACCTGTACAGTAGAAACGGAGAATATTTGCACCAGAATGCAACAAAGCTATAATTGAAGAAGTATAGAAGCTATTGGAAGCTGATTTCATCAGGGAAGTCTTCTATCCAGATTGGCTAGCAAACATGGTCATGGTAAAGAAGAGCAATAGTAAGTGGAGAATGTGCGTCAATTTCAAAGACCTGAATAAGGCCTGCCCAAAAGACAGCTTCCATTTGCCAAAGATTGACCAGCCGGTAGACTCAACTGCTAGACACAAGCTATTGAGTTTCATAGATGCATTCTTTGGATACAACCAGATTCTTATGGACGAAGACGATCAAGAGAAGACCTCATTCATCACTAGCCAAGGGTTATACTACTACAAGGTTATGCCCTTTGGACTGAAGAACGCAGGAGCCACCTACCAAAGATTAGTGAACTGTATGTTCTCTCACCAGATTGGAAGGAATGTGGAGGTATATGTGGAAGAAATACCGATGAAAAGCAAGGACGAAGCCAACCACTTGGACGATCTCAAAGAAACCTTCAACACACTACGTAAGTAAAATATGAAATTAAACCTTGCAAAGTGTGTTTTTGTTGTTGCTTCAAGAAAATTCTTTGGATTCATGGTGTCCTAACGGGGAATAGAGGCAAATCCAGACAAAGTAAAAGCAATAATTGAGGTTAAATCACCAAATAGTGAAGAAGGTACAGAGCTTGACAGGAAAGTTGCAGCCCTAAACAGATTCGTCTCTAGGGTAACAGACAAGTGCATGCCATTCTTCAAGGTATTAAAAAAAGCTTTTCAATGGAATGACAAATGCGAGGAAGCCCTTGCCAAGTTAAAGGAGTTCTTGATGAAACCACCTCTATTAAGCCCTTCAGTGATGGGAGAGAAGCTTTTCCTCTACTTAGCAGTATCCAATACTGCAGTAAGTTCGACACTAATCAAAGAAGAAGGGAACGTATAGAAGCCAATTTATTATACCAATCAGGCATTCCAAGGAGCAGAAGCAAGTTACCCAAGGATGGAGAAGATAGCTTTCGCATTATTGGTTGCCTCCAAAAAGCTTTGTCCTTATTTCCAAGCACACCCTATCGTTGTCATGACATACCAACCCATAAAAAAGACGATGAACAAGATAGATGCAGCAGGACGACTCATTCAATGGGCAATTGAATTAGGCCAGTTTGACATCGAATATCGGCCTTGAGCAGCAATCAAAGCCCAAGTACTGGCAGACTTCATTGCAGAATTTACTTACCCCTGTAAGGAAGAAGAACCTTCCACGGAAACATGGACGGTCCGAACAGATGGATCAGACACGAAGAAAGTGGGAGGAGCAGGAGTAGTCCTTATACCTCCAAAAGGAGAAACACTGAATTATGCAGTCAGGTTACAGTTCATAGCAACAAATAACGAGGCAGAGTACGAAGCATTGCTAACAGGGCTGAGTCTAGCAAAGGCTCTAGGAGTAAGGAACCTTATCGTCCAAGCTGATTCTCAGCTAATAATTGGACAAGTGAAGGGAGATTATGAAGCCAAAGAAGAAAGGATGCAGAAGTACTTAAAGATCGTCCAACGACTCTCACAGCACTTTGACAGTCTGGACTTTATGCAAATCCCTCAAGCCAAAAATTCAGAAGCTAGCTTTCTAGCAAGATTAGCCTCGTCGGACGACTACAATGTGACTTCCGAACTATGTGTAGAGATAAGGAGGCAGCCGAGCACAAAAGGTGAGCAAGTTATGAAAATAAAAGAGCAAGACAAGTGGATGATTCCCATCATCCATTACTTGAAAGAAGGATGGCTCCCCGAAGATAAGACGGAGGCAAGGAAGATATAGATCAGGGCAACTTGCTTCTCATTATTGACGACGTGCTGTACAAACAAGGGTATTCACTCCAATATCTAAGATGCGCCAGTTCAAAAGAAGCAGACTATGTGCTCTACGAGATACATGAGGGAACCTGTGGAAACCACGCTGGGGCAAGATCCTTAGCAAGAAAGGCACTCAAAGCAGGATATTACTAGCCAACCCTATAAAAAGACGCATACAACATCGTCAGAGCATGCGACAAGTGTCAACGCTTCGCTAATTTCCAGACGAGACCAAGAGAGACAATGACACCCATATCCTCACCATAGCCCTTCACTTAATAGGGAATTGATATTATGGGTTCATTCCCTTTAAGGAAGAAGCAACTCAAGTTTCTGATCGCTGCAATCGATTATTTCACAAAATGGGCAGAAGCAGAGCCAGTGACGACAATAATAGAGGCTAAAATCACAAACTTTGTGTGGAAAAACATCATCTGCAGGTTTGGAGTCCCACGTGTCATAATATCAGACAATGGAAAATAGTTCGACAACCCCAAGTTCCAAAAATTTTGCCAAGACTTAGGAGTCAAGAATCACTATTCTTCTCCGAGACACCCTCAGGCCAACGACTAGACAGAAGTGACGAATAGAAGCTTGCTCAAAATTATCAAAACTAGGCTTAAGAGGGCAAAGGGGGCATGGCCTGAAGAACTATAAAATTGTCCTTTGGGCATATAGGATGACCACAAGAGTTCCAATAGGAGAAACACTATTCAGACTGACATTTGGCACTAGGGGTGTGCATGGGTTGGGTTGGGTCGGGTTGAGGAGATTTTTTGACCCAACCCACCATGGTGGGTCAAAAAAAATTCAACCCAACCCACATGGGTCGGGTTGGGTCGGGTTGAACCCATGGGTTTGACAAATTTTTTATTTTTATTATTATTATTATTAAATTGAGTAAAAATAAATATAAATATTAATATATTAAAAAAACCCAAAGATTAGTATCAATGTAATTCCTTAAAGGCAAACAACACTAATGACTAAACAACAATAGTAATTTATTAGGGTTTATGTGAACTAATTGGCTTTTATATAGGATAGGAAGAACTGGTTATTTTAAAAAATTTATTAATTATATAATATATATTTTATATATATATATATTAAATTAGTATTAATAGGAGGAATCGAGGAAGTGCTGCTCTACAGCTAGTTTTTTTTTTTAAAATTATTAAATATATATATATAAGTGCCCTACAGCTAGTTTTAAAATTTTTTTTATTAAATATATAACATATTTTAAATATATATTAAATATGGGTGGGTCGGTGGGTCGGGTCGGATTTGGCGGGTTTGTAATTTTATGACCCAAACCCAACCCGACCCGCTATAAAAAAAAATTTTGTAACCCAACCCAACCCACCAAGCCTTAAAAACCGACCCAACCCGGCGGGTCGGGTTTGGTGGGTCGGTGGGTTTTTTGTACACCCCTATTTGGCACTGAGGCCGTTAGAGAAGAAGCTATGAAGCGAATGGCCAAGTACAAGGAAGCAATGGCCAGATACTACAACAAAAAGGTTAAGGTGAGAAGGTTCAATACAGGAGACCTCATCCTTAGGAAGGTGTCACAGGCAACAAAGGACCCATCCCAAGGAAAACTTGGACTAGCCTGGGAAGGCCTCTACAAAGTAATCCGTCATTCCAAAGAAGGCCTCTATTACCTGAAGTCTTTAGATGGCCAGGAACTGCCTCGACCATGGAACATAGAACACTTGAAGAAATACTATCAGTAAGGAATGCTCTACATTTCAAGCTGCCTAATCTCCACATCAGTATGCGTGACAAACATTACTTTCGTCATTTATAAGATCAATAATACATGAAAGCATTACCCATGCATATTTATCAATGATTATCCATGGTTTGTCATGTACAATACGTATTTATCAATAATTATCCATGATTTGTCATGCCCAATACGTGTTTGTCAATGATTATCCACAATCTATCACTATCAAAACGTGTGCAATGTTTAGGAGTCGTCCATGGGAGATGTCTCAAGGATCTCCGTCATTAAAATTTCAAATTAAAAGTTATTTGCACACAACCAACGGCATCATAGCAATTGAAATTGTTCATACACAACTACCGAAGTCGACTAAATCAGAGTTGTTTAAACACAACCAACATAATCGTCATTCAAGAAAAAACAAAAAATGGTTAACCTAAAAGACGCTCCAATACCACGACCCTAAGTCACGAGTAGAGTGCAACACCGTCATTCAAACAAGACTCAATAAAAAGCTGTTCAAACACAGTTAAAAATACTAAGTTGTTCAAACACAACTAGCATCGTCATTCAAACATGACTTATTAAAAAGCTATTCAAACACAGCTAAAAACATTAAGTTGTTCAAACACAACTAGCATCGTCATTCAAACATAACTCAATAAAAAGCTATTCAAACACAATTAAAAATGCTAAGTTGTTCAAACGCAACTAACATCGTCATTCAAACATGACTCAATACAAGTTGTTCAGACACAGCTAAAAACACTAAGTTATTCAAACACAACCAAAGATCGTCACTAAGATAGTCAAATATGACTCAATAAAAAATTGTCCCGCCACGACTGAAGGAAAAAAGCTGCTCAAATGCAAGCTAAACATAAGAGTTGTCTCAACACAACTAACATCGTCATAAAAGGTTGTCCAAGCATAAAAGAGTTTTTTACTACAACTAAAAGCAGGAAATCCATAAACCTATCTATCATCGTCAAAAGAATTGTTTAGTTGCCCAAAACAACAGGCCCAAAGAGAAATATTGTTCTCGCCTTGCAAGGAAATAAAAAAAGGTAGAAAAAATAAAAGATCACTGCTCATCAGGGACAGGGTCTACAGGGGTTACAACAGTGGCCTCCTTTATTCCTTCAGCAACGTCTGTGGCTTCCTCCATCACATTCTCCATTGTAACCTCAAAAGGACGATCAGACATAAACTCTTTTTGAACATCGTCAATAGCTAAGCCAGAAAGGTCCAAGCCAGGGTGATGCTTTGCCATCCACTTCACGAGGAGATCAAAACCCTCCACGTAGTACTTGCATAATTCATCAAAGTACTCGTTAGAGTCTTTAAAATCCTGTACTACCGTAACCCCAACATTCTGTAGCTTCAGATCCAGGTCACCAATCTGCTTGTCCTTCAACTTGCAGAAGTCCTTCTCCACTTGCAGGCTTTTCTCCAAGGTTGCCACACACTCCTTGTCATTCTTAGCTTCAGCAGCAAGGATGGCAACCTTATTCTTGAATGTCTCATTCTCAACGGATAAAGACTTGATCAAAGGCTCGGACATAACCACCTTCCTTTCCAAGTCCAAGAACTTCCCAGAGACAAACAGAGACTCCCCCAAAGCCTACAAAGAACCTCCCTTAGCAAAAATAAAAGCAAAGGAAAAGAAGAAGTAAAGACGACCTACAACGCTTACCTGCACAAGCTTCTGAACGTGAGAAGACATCATCTCGCTAGATGACTTCACCATCAGAGGACTCAGATCATCCACAGAAAGTGCCTCGTGGGCCTTCAAAGTTGCCACATCAGCATCATCCCAGAAGGTAGGAAGGAATGATTTACCACCAGATTTCTTTTTCTTGCTAATCTCCTCTCCACCAGAGGCAATCATCTCTAGTGACGAAGTGGGAGAGGCAGGGTGCTTGGCAGTAGGAGGCATTTTCGTGAGATCTTTCTTAACAATGTCACCAACCTTCTTCTTGGAAAAAAGGCCATTGACGGTTCCGCCCTTGGCCTTCTTCTCTTGAATTTCAGCTAATTTCAGCTTACTAAACCTAGTCGTCATTCCTGAAAGGACGAAGAAAAGGTATTAAAAAAATTAAAAAAAAAAAAGATAAGAAGAAGACAAAAGGAAAAGAAGCACTTACTCTTTTTCACAACTTCCAAATCTTTCCGAACCTTAGTAGACGGTTCCGGGCCTAAGAAATGAAGAAATAAAGATTAAAGAGAGACAAGCTCGTCAAAATCCTTGACAGTCTCCAAATATTCCCTTACTCTTTCAACACGAAGTCGGTACCTCTTCTTCAGACGAAGACGCTGAGCAACTGTTAAACAAGAATACGAGTAAGTCACCTATCACCGTCACTCCTAGAAAAATGGAAAAACAGTTAAAAAGACGAGGAAGACGCACCAGACATGGGAACTCCTCAACGATGAAAAAACTTGGGGGCTTCGTCCAAGTCCTCACCAGGGACGAACTCCTAACCACTTCCAAAGATAAAAAAGAAATTCGGCTTCCAGTTTCGGAGAGACGAGGGGTAATCAAGGATTAACCTAGAAGCCCTATCCCACGGCTTAAACTCATAGTAGCCGGGGTCCTTAGACTTCCTCAGATGATAAAAATGGAGGAATTCATCCCTCTTAATGACATCGCCCTCATTGGCAAACATCCATACCACCATGCAAGAAACAAGGATCTGCCAAGAGTTAGGCACCAACTGTGCCAGAGCAAGATGCAAATAGGAAAAAAGTTCCCTAACAAAGGGATGAATAGGGAAACGAAGGCCGCTGGTAAAATCAGCCTCATAGAAACAAACGTCATCAGCATACGAGTAACAAGCTCTTTCTTCGTCACTCGAGATCCTAATTTTTACAAAGCTAGGAAACTGAAATCTGTCCCTGATCTGCTTCTCGTCCTTTTTGAAAAGAGAACACAAGATGTTCCAGGCCTTATAGGGGGTAGAAACAGAAGTGACCTCCGAGACCACACGATCATCAAACGAGGATAACCCTGTCTCCAAGTCACTAGACCTTACCTCAGACATCCTCAGCAACTTAGCTACCTCAACAGAACGGGAGACTAAAGGAAACAAGAAGAAAGGACAAAAATATACGGACAATCCTTCCCTACGAAGGAACTGACCTTCTCAAGATGCTCCCCCTCTATAGACCCAAGTAAACTACCTAAATGAGCGAAAAAGAAAGTTATCGAAGGGCAATCTACTCTAAACAACAGAATAATCTACCATGGAAGAATCAGAAAAGAAGAAGGAGCGCGAAGGACTTACCAGGAATCGCAGAACAGAGAAAGGAACCTTGGAGGAGAGACAAACCCTAAAATAGAAAATTGAATAAGGAAAAATACAGGAGGAAGGAAAGAGGAGGAAAAATGCAAAACAAGCAGCCAAAACTCACGCGGAAAAACCGAGACATGTTTGCACGTCGAGAACATCCTAGCCATACACATGGCGCCCAACCACCTAGATATCAAGTCATAATAAATGCGCAGCACATGGAATATGAAGCGTCAGACGAATTTGTTCTTATCTCGTCTAAAAGATAAGATAACGAACAAGGGGGCAGCTGATGAACCAGAAATTTACGGTCATCAGTATATGAAGATCGTCTTACGATCATTGATGACAAAACGTAACTGATGAACCAACGGTCAGAGAATGAGCTGTGGCCTCCAAACAAAGATTCTATAACGCACTAGCCGTTGAGCATAAATGCAGCACATCATTGCCCATTAATGAGGCGTACAACTATAAAAGAGAAGATAATAGAAGCTAAAGGTACACACAAATACTCTACAAAATCACTCTCTGCTCATTTTTCTCTCTAGAATCTTTCTCCCTTACTGACATAAGCATCAGAGGCGGTTTGGCTGACACCACATTGGTGTGTTACTCTTCCACCTAGTTCATTTTGCAGGTTTTCCATCTACAGAGACGACCCCATTCACAGCATCGTCCATCCGCTACAACGAGGAGCTCAACTGTTGATTTTTTTGTATCATCAATGTGTATGGAAATTATTATACTATTACTTATTCCTTCTTTGTAAAGTAAAATATCATATATCATGATTTTGACTTTCATATGTGTGGAAAGCATTGATTCCATTGGTATCATTACTTCCCATAAAATGCTTAATTGATGTAATTTGCTCCCAAATTTTTCTTAAGAATTTATAGAGGAATATGTTAAATAAGATTATATTACCTCAATCTTCCTATTAATTACTAATTGATTTTTTTTGTGCATGTAACCTTCCTATAAAATGCATATTGAAGTAATTTGCAAGAATATGTCAAATGTATTTTTTTGATTTCGTTAACTTATTTGATCATTTGTACATATTTAGAAAGCTCAAATTACTTTGTTTGACACTTCAATTAGAATTGTTTTTTATAGCTTATAAATTAAAAATAAATAAATAAATAGACATGCATTTGACACTATAATTACTAGGAGAGAGAGAGAGAAGGAAGAGGAAGAGGAAGAGGAAGAGGAAGAAGAAGAAGAGCATAAGTGTTTTATTTGAAAAGAGGTGGGCTTGAAGACTTTTATAATTAAAGAGTAATAGAGGATGATGAAGTGGTAAGTGGTTTGCGCATTATTTTTTTAAGTACTTAAAAAAAAAAACCAAACCAAACCAAACCAAAACGGAAAATAATAATAATAATAATAATAATAATAAATCAGGTATAGGTATCACAAGCAAGAAACTCGGTTGAAAATTGAGTAAGGACGATAATTGGGTTTTGGGTTCGGGTATTCAATTCCGGCCCATGGCCATCCCTAGATGCAGATGGTATGATATTTTTTTTTTAGAAAGATTCAACCTATGGCGTCCACTCCTGATGATAACTCTTTATTATCAGATCAAGATACCAATCGGTTTTTTATGTAGGCAGAGATAGATGGTATGATATGAAATGTAGTTGTTGCTTTTTTCTGATTCCCTAATTAGAATAAAGGACTTAATGTGATTCGGTTTTACTGGACTAATTTTTTGCACTATAAAAAAAATAAAAAATAAAAATTTACTTGCACTACAAAAAGAGATTAAGTTTTTGAATAAAAGTAACATTCAAATTCTAAGTTAAGTTTTTGAATATGTGTAACATTAGTTTTTTTTTTTTTTTTTAAAAGAGTTTCAACATATGGCATCCGTTTTTGACGATAGTTTTTAGGCGATAATTAAAAGTTTAGATCTCTTATTCAACCATTAAAGACTTTACCAGTTGAGCTAACTATAACATTAGCTTTTTGTGTATCTACCATATAAGTTTAAAGTTTACATTACTGATTCAATGTAAACCTATAAAAATCCTTGCTAATTTATATTGTTATTTGAAAACTTTACCGCACATCTCTCTCACACACACATGCACTCTGTATGTGTGTGTGATAGACTTCAGCAGGTCGGTAAAGGAGGTGGCCTTAAAGTGTCAAAGACTAAAAGCAAGAAATTTTTTTTTTTTTTTTTTTTATGGAAATATTAAATAAGATTTTGTCATATATATGACACTTCCAAAAATAAATTATAAGACAAAACCTGCCGTCCAAGTGCATAACATATTCTATATAGTATATAAGACAAAACCTGCCACAGAACTTTTTTTTTTTTTCCGTAAAAACGAAATTTTTACATTTGTAATAATAATCTTGATCTTGGCAAAAAGTATGAACAAAAAAATGAATAATCATAAAACGACAAAAGGGCAGTTGAGATGCCTGAATAATTCCCAAATAAACATGTGCTTGATTGATGAGGAATCATAAACATGCACGAGTTAACTGTTGTTGTCGTCTTTGGCTGTTGATAAAAATAAAATGCGCGCCTAAACAATAACCATTCTGCTATTGTTAACGCCCTCGCATTCTCTCTCTCACTTTCACTCTCTCTATCTCTACCAACCATGGCGTTCTCTCCGCAACCATGTCAAATTCCCACTCTTACAGACCTCTTCTCGCCGGAGAGCCTTGCTGGACCCGCAGCTCTCCGTTGCAAAAAGCCTCTCTCTGTCAAATCAGTGGCGACGCCACTCAGAGTCCAGGGTGTTCCCAAGAACATCCTGACTTAAAAAAAAAATTATATATAATAATTTAAATTTTTTTATTTGTTTACCCTTAAAAAAAAAAAGTAGGAATACCCTCAAGCCGTATCAAGAACACCCTCAAAAGTTTTATGCCAAACAAATTTTGAACTAAAATCTAAAAAAAAAAAAAATTGTAACAGAGAATCTGAAGAAAAAAAAAATTTGTAACAGAACAAGCCCAAAAAAAAAGCCCAACTTCAATCCTAAACAAATACCCAACAGGCCCAACCCAAACGTATTCTCAAAAAAAAAAAAAAAAAAAAAAAAACACCAACCCAACCAAAACAGACAACCCAATACAAAATACAAATACACGTCCGCCTCAATCATCAAATGGTAAAAGCAAAACCTAAAATCAAAAACCTTTCCTAACCTAAAGAAAAATCAAAAACCTTTCCTAACCTAAAGAAAAAAACCTCATCTGATGAGGCTCATCAACGACAACGCACACCTCCGCTTAAAACCTCATCATCAAGCACATAGGTGCGACACGGTAACGGCGCCTCCACCTAAAATTCTAGTAACAGAGCTTGGATGATGGATCAGCCATCGGAGATCGGAGATCAGTCCGATCGGATCAGAGCTTGCGATGCCGATGCTTGGCCTCAAATCCTTCCTCGTCTCCGACACCTCGACGTGCTGCCGCGGCCCTCGATGCCGCCCCCCAGGCCTCCCTCAAGGTATTTTACACTACTTCTCTCTCTTTTTCTCTCTTAATCTTTAGGTTTTGCTCATTTGTTGTGGAGTGTGGACTGTTCTGTTCTGGGAGAGAGAGAGCTCTCTTTCTTTTTGAACTGATTCTCTCTCTTTAAGTCTTTATAATTATTCAATTTATTTGCCCCTATTTTTTTTTTTTTTTTACTTTATCCGTTGGTGTGTCACTATGTTGGTCAGTTGGTGTTGGTGAGTTTGTCTTTTAGTGTTGAATTTATCTGATTGGCTTCTCTTGTGTGAATCTTATCTATTGAGTGGGGGTAGATGGGGCCGTGTGGTGTGGGGTCAAGGGTGGGATATTTGAATTGGGGAAGTAAAGGCATGCAGAGGCAGGGGTGTGTGCACACATGAGGTGTGTGCTAGTGTGTGCTAATGCACAGTGGGGTGTGTGCTAGCTAGACTGCTAGTAGTTAGTAAAAAAAAATTAATGAAGCAACTAAACACCAATAATTAATAATTTATTTAACTAATACATTATAAAAGACAAACAAATTAAATTATGTTAGGTTAAACAATAATTAATAATTAATGAAACAACAATACAACAAATTATAGTTTATAAAAGACAAACAAATTTATGAAACAACTAAACAATAATAATTAATAATTTTATTAATATTTCAAATGATCTTATAATTTATTGTACAGGTACCTTTGTTCATTTCATTTCTTTTCTTTTCTTTTTCCTTTTGAGGTCTTTCGGTGTACAGAATGCAAATTTGTTTTGGTTTTAAGAAATTTTTTTTTTAAGGCCAAATATTGAATTTCGGCCGGTATTTACCGAAACACCTGAAATAGACCGAAATGACCCGAAATTTTTTCAAGGTGGAATAGGAACACCCTGGATAAAATTCCTGGAGTCGCCACTATGTCAAATGCACCGGCAATTCTTCATCAATGTCCTTGGACTCCAATTTCGACACGGAGTTGTTCAGAAAGAACTGGACAAGGAGCAAGAACTATAATCGGGGAGGATTCAGGTCTTAAGGAAGAAAGTCTTGAGCTCATGAACTGCCAGTACACCAGTTGAGTCTCACTGATAGGGGCGGAACTATATTGTTGTTAATAAAAGTGCTAAACCAATTATAAATTATTCTATCTATAAACGTTTACAAATTGATGAGTTAAAGTAATTTTTGGCCTTCAACTATCTAATTAATATATTTTGAAATTACTTTATTATGATTTGTGACATGTTAGTTTACAAGCAGTACATAGTAAAATTTGTAATGTTTTTGTCATAATTTTTTTCTAAAACTTTTATAGTATCCGTCCACGTAAATGGAAACAATAGGAAAAGTTTCAAAATACCTTTGTAAATAACATTTACTATGATGAATTCCATATCGTAAATAATGTTCATGGTTTCTAATAATCGCATCATAATTTAAATGATAAGCTTGTGGGATTGAATATTTACCATGAGCGTTGAAGGTATATATTATGGATGTTGTGATACAAATGATGATCATGTGTTTCATAGGTTTATAATATGAGAACATAATCTTCAAGATAACTCCCTATGAGCTTTTATAAGACGATTGCCATGGTTTTTGCCATAGTAATATTTAAGCAATGATTATACCATGATATTTTTTCTTTGCCAAGCATTAATAATCTTGGGCTTTTTGATAAAATAGTGCCAACGTAAATTGGGCTTTCGATATTGCCAACGAGAACTGGGTTTTTGATATTGCCAATGAAAATTGGGCTTTTGATATTGCCAATGAAAATTGGGTTTTTGATATTGCCAGTGGGAACTAGGCTTTTTGATGAATAATTTGCCACAATTTTGAATCATGGGCTTTGATCATGGGGCTAAATCCCATTGGAAAAATAGTATTGCCATGAATTTGAATCATGTGTTTTTTCGAATATTTGCTATGTATAAAATTCTTGGGCTTTGGAAAGGATTAGATTTTATCTCGCTCAATAAATAATTTGGGCTTTACGAAAAAATATTAGGTTCGATAGTGTTTTGCATTCGTAGCACAATTTTGTGATACAAAGGAGAATAATTGTGGGCTAGCATAGTGATAGTCAAAAAATATTTAGGCATGCCCAATAATTTGTTTGTGACATTTGAAAAGAAATAAATAGGTGTTATTTAAATAATATTAGGTGTAAAAAAAAAAATGTACCCCAACACCTTGTCCCCCAGAATCCCTAAAGCCCTATACTCCCACATTGAATGGAAAGTTTGTCAAACTTGGAGATAGTCAACGCTATTAGGGATTTCCTGAACCGAGATTCGATCTTGAGACAAGAACAATAGTGCTCGAGTTTGAGCTATTGTTTGATTGCAACAACAAGCTTCCAAAATTGAAGAAGGAAGAAACAAATTGGGCCCCTACTAATTGGGTTGATTACATGGACCCCGATGCAATGACTACGCTTCTATGAGATGCCATTTGCAATATAGAAGAAGAAGAGTACTGGGAAGCTTGTCAACATGCATTAAAGAGCCCGTATGAAGCGAGAACTAGTGATGAAGATGAGGAAGGGGGAGAGGCCCCTAGTAATGATGATGAAGGTAGCAACAGTCAAAAGTGATAGTAGTAGTGATAGCAGCAATAGTGACAATGGAGATGGTAAGGATAATAGCAACAGTGATAGTGAAAGCAACGATAGTGAAGACTATGATAGCCAATATAGTGGTAATGATTGGGGTGAACCCCCTAGTGATAGAGAAGATGAAGGTGTGGGGTTTCTCTATGAAGACCGATCTGATGATGACGTTAACTACTATGACGGAGATATAGAGGATGATGCTGAAGCTGAACCTATAAACATGGGGAGCGATGTTGAAAGTGATGAATATAGGCTAGAAAATGTGTTGGAAGCTGCAGGAGAGGAGATTGAAGAGGCTGATAATGTAGACTACGATGATTACCCCTATAGGCGTCCTTTGGATTGGAGCTGTATTACTAATGGTAGCTCAAGGTCAAGTCCTCAATATGACAAGCATGGTAGAGAAATTCCTAAGTTGGGGTACATTTTTTTTTTACCCCTAATATTATTTAAATTTTTTTTTTTTTTGATCAAGTCCTAAATATTTTTTAACTATCACTATGCTAGTCCACAATCGTTCTCCTTTCTATCACAAAATTGTGCTACAAATGCAAAACACTATAGGACCTAATATTTTTTCGTAAAGCCCAAATTATTTATTGAGCAAGATAAAATCTAATCCTTTCTAAAGCCCAAGAATTTTATACATAGCAAACATTCGAAAAAACCCATGATTCAAATTCATGGCAATACTATTTTTCCAATGGGATTCAACCCCATGATCAAAGCCCATGATTCAAACCTATGGCAAATTATTCGTCAAAAAGCCCAGTTCCCACTGGCAATATCAAAAGCCCAGTTCCCACTGGCAATATCAAAAACCCAGTTCTAGATGGCAATATCGAAAACCCAATTTACGTTGGCACTATTTTATCAAAAAGCCCAAGATTATTAACGCTTGGCAAAGAAAAATATCATGGTATAATCATTGCTTAAATATTACTATGGCAAAAACCATGGCAATCGTCTTATAAAAGCTCATAGAGAGTTATCTTGAAGATTATGTTCTCATATTATAAACCCATGAAACACATGGTCATCATTTGCATCACAACATCAATAATATATACCTTCAACGCTCATGGTAAATATTCAATCCCACAAGCTTATCATTTAAATTATGATGCGATTATTAGAAACCATGAACATTATTTACAATATGGAATTCATCATAGTAAATGTTATTTACAAAGGTATTTTGAAATTTTAAAATGGAAACTTTTTTTTAATGGAAACTTTTAAAAAAAAAAAGTTAAAAGTTATTTTTAGCACAAATTTTTACTTATATGGTGATTAAAGTTCATTATAATAAGCTCAAATTTCGTTAATAGATATTAATAAACGAAATTTATTAGCTATAACCTCATTCTCATATTATATCATCATGAGCTTTACGGTTCCCATTTATGATTTCATCCATTGGGGGATGGTGCTGTGAATTATGTTCTTGAATGCTGTTAAGAGTACTACAAATTTTACTAACTTTTAAACAAAAAACCAAAAATAAGTAAAGAACTTTATTTATTTTTTTTGCTGTTGATGTGGCACTATTCATATTCATTGCCTAACATTTTTCCTCAGGTTCTTAGGTTTTGGTGCTTTGAACTGGGAGTTTTGGTTTATGTGCTAATATTTTGGGTGGGAAATTGCAGGTGACATCATTAAGACATTGAACTAGAATGGAGATGAGTATATGTGGGGAAATGTAACTGTGAAATTGGCAGAAAAGTTTGGTTTTTGCTGGGCCGTTGAACGGGCCATCTAGATTGCATATAAAGCAAGGAAACAGTTCCAGGATGAGAAGATTTGGATCACCAATGGGATTATTCACAACCTAACTGTTAATAAGGTCTTTTAATTTTATACTTGACCTTTATAATGACTTGAATTTAAAAGGTACTTGCTCATTATTCGTTTCTTGTTGCTTTTTTGGGTCTTCTCTGGTGCTGGATTATGAGGAAAACAGAAGTAATCAATTATGGTTAATGCTTCTTGAAAGTACTGGTGTTTAATATATAGCTGCTAATCTTGTAATTCATGGGCTTACTTATTGTATAATAAGACAATTGAAAAACATAGTCCTTTCTCTAGTCAATTCTGTAAATTCCCTTTAGTATGGATATTGTGTCATATGTTAAGAAGTTCATATATATATATATATATATATATGGTACTAGCCAAGTTCCACATAATGTGGATTACAACTTGTTATCCGTTCCTTCTAAAATTTTAATAATTTTTGTCAAGAGCTCTATAATTCAACTAGTTGGTAATTCTTGGTGTTTCAATAGAAACATCCAAAGTTCAAATCCCTTCACACTCAACTATTGATTTATCAAAGAAGAAATATTTCAATAATTTCATTGTAAAAAATTGTAATTATTAGTGCTCAATTTTATAAACAAAATAGAAAGACAATAAAAGTTGTGTAGTAAATTGATCATATTATATTTGTTTACAAACTTGAGAATTGCATAATATAGTGATTGATAGATAGGCATGTTCGTGCCTACTTAAGAATACAAGCATTCTTCAATTATTATTATTATTATTATTATTATTATTATTATTATTATTATTATTATTATTTTTACATTCTTGATTTTGTGTTATCAAATTTTTTTTTTCTTTTTTAGACTTTGTTTCAATTGTCGCAAAAGCAACTAACTTTGAGCAACAATATCTTATTTCAAATAAATTATTTCTCACATAGATCTTAAAAAAACAATTATATCAAAATTTCATTATACTTATAATTAATGCACCACTAAACATAATTAATATACAATAATAAATGTATTTATTATATGCTACTAATAGGATCAATACAATAATGTTGGTTCCACGTATACATAATATTACATGTTACTGAAAGAAATTAGGAAATCTAAATGGTTAAGAAAATTTTATTGAATACACAAATTTTTAATTTTTGATGGTTTTTGTGTCAATTGTTGTCAAAACAACTAAACATGAGGAAAAATATCATATCCTAATTTTATTATTATTATTATTATTATTATTATTATTATTATTATTATTATTCTTCCAAATAAAAATTGTTTCCTATATATATATAATTTATCAAAATAATCATATAAATTTTTTAATATAAATAATTAATGCACAACTTAAATAATTAATATATATATATATACACATGTGTGGGAGATTTTCCCGCACAAGCTGTAGTAGTGGTACACTCATACTATGCCCAAGAGCTTATAAGGCATGAGTGGGGCGCTTCTCTTGCCGATGTGGGACAGAATCCAAAGGCTTCCCAAAAATAGGTCAAACCCGAGGAGGAAACTCACATCGCTTAAGAACAAAACCGTGCGGGCTTGGCTCTCCAAAGCTAACAAACAGCTCGTGTGGGAAAATCCCCCACACAAAAAGGCACTTTTGAGGGCAGTGTCCATCTCCAGTTATTGTCCGCTTTAGGGCAAGGGTGGGATTGGCTTTGCCATGTCCTGCACCGCATGCTACCTGCACGGTTTTGTTGCCAACACCTAAGTACAAGGCACGCCTCTACCACTACTACATGTGTGTAGTAGTGGTACACTCAATTAGTCACTACACTTTTATTAGGGTGAGAATAGCCAAATACCACATTTAAGTAAAATTTGTGACAAACTAGCACTGTTTCGGAAATATTTAGCAATCTACCACTTTTTTAGTACTCGAGTTCCACAAAATCGAGTTCTAAATAGTACTCGAGTTCCTAGTGAGTCGCCAGCGTGGCACTGCTAACCTGGAATTTGTGTATTTAAAAAAAAATAATGTAGTACTCGATATTAGTGAAATCGAGTATCTCTTTATAGTATTCGAGCATAATGCAGTTGAATAACTTTTTTTTTTTTTTTTTTTTTCCTTTTTCTACTTTTTGTTTCTGTTGAAATGGCTTGAATAGTCAAACTTAGTGGCTTGACGTTAGCCAACAAACCATTAAATGGCTTGCATGCCTATGTCAGGAAGATGCATGATATTCAAGAAGTTTCATGCGTGAAGAAATGCAAGAGCTTGCATTAAATGTTCTTCATGAATCGTCAAAGAAGATGGCCAGGAAGAGAAAAGTAATATATATAAGAAAATGAGATTGCGTGTGGCTTTATGTGGAGGAAAGTGAAAGAAAAGGAAAATAAGAAGATGAGGAAGAAGTGAAAGAGTGGATGAGAAAAAAGAGAAAAAGAAAAAGGAAAAATAAAGGTTTTGGGTTTGGATAATTAAAGCAATGTGGAAGAAAATATAGGGAGTAACTACACAAATTATTTCACAACTTTTTTTTTTACAACTATGATGTAAAGCAACTTGGAAGAAAATATAGAAAGTAAGAACACAAATTATTTTACAACTTTTTTTTTACAACTGTGATGTTGCGAAGAATGTGGTGAAGAAAAAATTATGCGTACATGTATAAGTGAAAAATAACCACTCACAGTTTGCCACGTCAAAGACGTGGCAAAGAAGTTGTGAAATAGTTTAATAATCCTAGAACAACTCATTTAAAAGATAAGCATTAATAAAATTTTATTTTGTAGAGATTAATTCTACCAAAATGATTGGGTTTCAACTTTTAAGATAATAATTTTGTTTTAATTATGGAAAAGAGAAAAATTATTTCCACAACATTTTCATAATAAAATCTAAATAATATGTTGTTATTAGTTGTTATTTTCTTTTTCTTTCACTTTCCTCCACATAAAGCCACACACAATCTCATTTTCTTATATATATTACTTTTCTTTTTCTAGCCATCTTTTTTGACAATTCATGAAGAACATTTAATGCAAGCTCTTGCATTTCTTCACGCATGAAACTTCTTGAATATCATGCATCTTCATGACATGGGCATGCAAGCCAGTTAATGGTTTGTTGGCTAATGTCAAGCCACTAAATTTGACTATTTAAGCCATTCCAACAGAAACAAAAAGAAAAAAAAAAAGAAAAAAAAAAAGAAAAACAAGGTACTCGACTGCACTAAACTCGAGTATTATAAAGAGATACTCGATTTCACTAATATCGAGTACCACATTATTTTTTTTTTAATTACACAAATTCCAGGTCAGCAGTACCATGCTAGCAACTCATTAGGAACTCGAGTACTATTTAGAACTCGATTTTGTGGAACTCGAGTACTAAAAAAGTGGTAAATTGCTAAATATTTCCGAAACAGTACTAGTTTGCCACAAATTTTGCCAAAATGTGATATTTGGCTATTTTTACCCTTTTATTAGGCACTCACCGCAACATACCATATAAATAGTTTGTATCGGCACTCAGCAGCACTACTCCATTATTTTTTATCCCACAAGACCAAAAAGCTATGAACAGTAAATCAACATTGCTGTGTGCACTACCAAACTTTCCAGCTAAGAATTTTGGAAAAGGTTTCTCTCCAAATGAAGAGAAACCTTTTAAATTTTTCTTATATCTTTTTATTGTATATGAATTTTAAAAATTTAATTATTAGATTGCATATTCTTATTATATCTTCTATACTTGCAAAATTTCATGAAGATTAGAGATTAATAGCTATGTCATTAATAAAATGTTTATATTTCAAGTTTCTGTGATCTAAAATTATGCATAAAAAAGAAATTTATTAAACAAATAATAAATAACATCTAATTTGAAATAATTTTACATATGAGTTAAGAACATAAAAAACATGCAATCTAGATTTTCAAAATTCACATCTAATAAAAACAATATAGGGTGGGTTCCAGTTAGCTCAACTGGTAAAGTGTTTGATGTTTGAATAAGAGATCTGGGGTTTAATCCCCGCCTACACCAAAAATCGATTAGTGTCTTGGTCTGATAATAAAGAGCATCATCAGGAGCGGACGCCATAGGTTGAAACTCTCTAAATATATATATAAATATATATATTTATATATATATATTTAGAGGAGGAGTTTGAAGAGTTTCTTTCCAAACTAATTTAGGAAGAAACCTTATCCAAGAATTTTTGCCTTCATTCCTCAAAGTGAGTTTAGGCGTTAGAAAAGGAAACGATTAAGAACCTTCCCTCCTCCCTTCATTTCCAACTTTGAAGTCTACATGACAATCAGCATAAAACACTTTCCTTCATCCTTTCGGTCTTTCCCTTCCTAACAACCTTCAGCCTTTGTAAAAATGTGCAAATATACACCATGGCCGTGTAAATGAACAGTAACCGTGCATATATGCACAGTTACTGTTCACCGTGTAAATGACTTTTTTATTCTTTTTTTCTCTCTCCTCTCTCTACCTTTGACTCACCTCACTCTCTTTTTCTCATTTCCTTTCTCACCTCACTCTCACCAATCAACTCTCTCTCAAAGTCGATTAGCCTCTCCGATCCAACAATCCGATCAGCCTCTCTGATCAAATACAGCGGTGATTCCGACGGACTATGAAAACGACGAACCATGATTCCGATCAGCCTCTCTCATCTCCGATCACATGAAAACGACTGGCTTTCTCGACGGACCATGATCCGGCAATCCAAGGCCTTGACTTAGTGAACGCCGGTGATTTCGACAGGTTTGTTCTATTTGATCGTTGATGGTGACTGGTGGCTGGGTGTGGGTGATTTTGGGTTTGTGTTGGGTCTGTAGCTCGACGGAGAAGACGGTGGCTGGCTAGGTGTGGGTGTGGCTCGACGGAGAAGACGAGTTTGTGAGTTTGTTCCAGAGGGAAGGAAATAATAAAAAATGTAAAAAGAATGAATATTTTATTGAATAAATATGTAGAATAGATAAACTGATGTGGGTGTTTTGTAAAAGTAGATGTGTAAAATAGAAAAAGTAGGTTTTTTATTGCAAAATAGACAGAAAATTTGCACAAACTGATGTGGTTGCTCTAAACTTTCCAGCTAAGAATTTTTGTCTTTACTCTACGGAGAGACTTTAGAAGATAAGGAAGAAGCAAATGAGTGGATGAGAAAAAAATAAAATAAAATAAAATAAGAAAAAAAAAAGAGATATGTGGAAGACATGCATTCAGGTAAAAAAAATGTGGAAGACAAAGCAAATAAAATTTAAAAGAAAAAATTTAAAAGAAAAAAAAAATAGAACTACAAATTATTTTACAACTTTTTTTTCACAATTGTAATGTGTCAGTGTTGTGAGTGGTAGAGAAAAAGTTGGGGGTTATGTATAAGTGGTAGGCAACTTCCCACAATATTCCACTAAATAATTATGACAAAAAAGTTGTGAAATAGTTTGTAGTGTTAGAGCCACTCATTTAAAACATAAGTGTTAATAAAATTTTATTTTAAAAAGATTCATTTTACCAAAATTATTGGATTTTAACTTTTAAGATAATAATTTTGTATTATAAAAAATGATAAATTCACATACTTTTTAACCATTTTTTATTATCGTGAAATCATTAATAATAATAAAACCACAAGTATGAATTTAAAAATAAAAAAACACAAATATAAAGAAATCCTTAGTGTAAGGACCGGATTTGGGCCCCGGACCCAAAGGGAAGATGAGCTTAGGCCCAAAAAGCCCAAAACAATGAATTTATAGAGAGTGGGTAGGAAAACTGGGCTAGAATGAGTTGGACGGTAGACCAAGTAGATTCAAATGACAAAAACAGAAAAATAGATGGAGTTCAAATAAGGAAAATCGTCCTCGGCTCAGTCCGAGGAGATTTGTTCTTGTATATTTCTCAAGTTTGGTTACAAATTCAGTTCTTAATGGCTACAATATTTTTCTCTCCCTTTTTCCGATCCCTTCTCCATGAGGGGTCTCTTGCATTATATACCTCCCTTCCAATGATCTTGGCCCTCCATTTGTTGATCATCCAGGCCACTACTTGAGTGCTTGTCGTATCAGACACCCTATTTGGCCCTTTGTGAGTTGGGATGGCTAATGCAGCACTGTTCAAGGGTCTTCTTCATATAAATGCGGCTAGAAAGTTAGCTGCAGAGCATTCAATGTGGTGGCAGCAGCTTTTCCTTAGATATTTCCTGGCTCCCATTCTTCTAGTGCGTTTGTAATGCACGCTCCTATCGGTGGAGCTTCCTGGAAGGTCACTTCGAGTGATAGAATATTTATTTGGTCTATGCTTCATTTATTCGAGGAGGCAATTCTCCTCGGACCACCTTTCCTAATCCTCTCCACTTGCATGTTACTTATGGGACTTTGAACTTAACACCTTCACTATTGTTTATTCTTCCTCAGACCAATCGACGTCCTCGGCCAAGGCCCAAGGCCCAATATACAATTTTGGGCCCTTATCCCTACAATAGCCCCTCAAAACTCTAACTTTTCCCTCTTATCTGAGGAGAAAAAGCGGGGTTTTAATTTTTAAGAGTCAAGACCATTCACTTCCTTGGTTTACACGTGTGGGAGTACCGTTTTATGCGCCCCATAACCGTCACTAATGCTTCGGAGCCCACGATGCGTCATTAATTGCTCTAGGCAGCACTTTGTCCCCCCATCCAATGGTGAGATGCAGATCCAACGGTTGACATTTCTCCTTGAATTTTGAGCGGGATAACTCCCATTTAATTCCGCCCCCTATATAAGGCACCTAGGGAAATCATTTTTCCTCATTTCAAAGGTTTTCAAACTCTCAAGAAACTCTTAGCTCCCAAACCTTCAAAGCTTCCCAGATCTCTAAAATCTCCAAGTCTTTTTCTTTAAGAAATTTAAACTTTTAAGAAGTATCAGAAGTAGTTCACGTACTTATGCTCGTAAGTTTCTTCCTTTCTAGGATCTTTTCTCCTCAGCCGGTCTCCTCGGCCGTCCATTTTTTACTTCCTTTCTTCAAAAACTTCATCCATTTCCCTTTAGTTTGACCAGATGGGTAGGTTTAAGCACCTAGTAAATTCTCCCCCCGCTATGAAGGGCTTTAGGGCTAGGTATCACATTCCTCAGGGTGTAGCCTTGCAATACTGTGCCCCAAACCAAATTCTTACAGATAGGAAAGAAGGTGAAGTTGTCATTCCTATAATCGCCTTCATAGAGGGAGGAATGACGCTTCCCATGGGCAGGGTAACCAGAGATTACCTACTCAACCACAGGCTATGCCCCTATCAGTGCGCACCCAACCTGTTTAAAGTTTTAGGGAGTGTTGATGCGCTAAATGACCAAATGAATTTAGGGCTCACATGGCACGACGTCATTCATATGTACGAGTGCCACTTCTTTGCTAGTGCGGGATTTTATCTCAAGTCCCGGTCCGACACTGTCAGAATGGTATCATGTCTTCCTAAGTGCAACAAGGGCTTGAAGGATGATTACCTGATCATTTCTGGGGACTGGCACAACGGTCTTCACTTCCCAACTCGGGAGGGAGAGCCAAGTAGGGTACCTTAGGATTAGGTCCCTCGACAAGGGATTTTGCCCCTTTAGCTTTACTTCTTTTCAGTTAATCACTTCGCCTTCCTCTAATGATGATTTTCTTCAATCTGACCATGATTTCCTTCTCGGATGTTTTTACAGATAAAACGCACGTTGCCCCGAGACTCAGCCTGGTCAACGTTCTGGGTCTTAACAAGCTACTAAGGTCGGAGGTATTTATAAGTGAAGGCGGGCAGCTGCGAGCCATCCATTTAATACTCGACTACGAGCCCCTGTCAAGAATATACCAGGACGCGGGCCAAGCGATCAGAGCCGGTGATCCCAAATTAGCCCGCATAGACATTTTTGTGCCCGACTTTTAGCCCGGAGAGATCTTCCACCTGTTGAACTACCTCCTCAACGCTCTCCCCAAGAAGTAGCTGCTCCAAGGGAGGAAACAGCCTCCTCGCGTCTATCCCTCGAGGCCAAGATTGACCAATTTCACTTCGAGGAGGACAAGAAAGAAAGGGCAGACCCTATAATCCAACTCCCGGATTCCGAGGACGAGTTAGACAGGCAATCCGCTGCCCACTCTCCCCGCTCATTATTGCCCGTGTAGATCCCAGTTCCAAGGAGGACGAGGAGATGGATATCAATCCAAGGAAAGGACTGAAGGGTCTCCTCGCTGCGAGGAACAAAGGAGGGTCGTCTCAGGATGCCTCAAAGATCCAATTTCCTCATAATCCACCCCTTCCCCTTCTACCCTCCCCCCTCAGCCTGCACCTTGACCCAAATTTGCAGAAGAAGAAAAGGAAGGGGAGATTGCCCCATCGAAGGAGTCGAAACAGCAAAAAAAAAAAATAAGGATAGACAAAGGAGGGAGACTTCGATGGAAAGCAAGGAGGATTCCCTAGGGGCCGAAGTGCGCCGACCACAGCGTACTTGGGCTCCCCGGCTGGAGCTGGACCGCATTCCCATACCTTGGGATGCTTTAGTTAGAAGCTTCCAAGGAGGGCATTTGGGCTACATTGCTGAAGCCCTAGAGCAGCCTCTTCTCATTCCAAGAGATATGGACGTTGTTAGGCGCTTCAACCAACCCAACCTCTTCCTGTCCCTGAAGATGGACCTTGCCATGGTAAGTAGTTCAAAGTATCTTTGAATTAAAAACTTAGCCGCTCTTTCATTCTTTCTCTCTTTTTTTTTTTTTTTTTTTTTTTTTTTTTTTTTACATGGGATTCCTTCATTTTTTTTATGCAGGTTACTCAACAAGTTTTTGTGGCCGAGGAGTGGGTCCGAAACGCCCGTAATGAGGCCAAGGCTGAGGCCCACTCCCGTGCTGAGGTTGAGAAATCCCTGGGGGCTCTCAAGCAAGAACGAGTGGAGCTGACTGAAAAACTAGTCGTTACGAACAGGGATCGTTTAAGCACCAAGGCGGGTTTAAAAACCGTTGAGAAACAAACCGAGGACCAACTTCAGAAGCTCCACATCATAGAAATAGAGCTGGCCACTCAAAGGCAGCTGGTCCTGGAGCTTAAGGCCGATCTGCAGAAGGCTAAGGAGGAGGCTCGGATGGCCAAGGAGGCTTCTAGGGCTGCGGAGATGGCGGCCTTTGAGTGTGGCGTACTGGAAACAGAGACGTGGCTAGCAGAGGAGGTGGCAGGGGTCTGCAGGGAGTACTGCGTTGAGGTATGGGCAGATTCGCTCAACCGGGCAAAAGTCCCTGCTGACTCCAAGCTGAGGAGAGCCGAGAACATTTACTTCCCAGAGGACATTCGAGAAGCTCCAACAATGCTTCCTCCTCCTGTTGCTGATCCTCTCCCTCCCCTTGAGCAACTCTCCACCATCCAAGCCCTTCCTCCTGGTGCTGAAGTCTCAACTGGGGATGGCAAGGGTAAGAAAGTCCAGCCGCTAACCAAGGCCAACTAGTCTGAGGACGATCTTACCATCAAGGATGTGGTTTCTAAGGCCAAAGATGCGGAGTCTAAGTCCAACGCTGGTGATACCCAATCCAAGGTTGCTGATCCCAAGAAGAACCCTCCACAAGTAAAGGCCTAGTTATAAGGATTTTTTTTTTTTTTTTAATCTTTCTACATGTATTTTTCTTTTGTTGTGGTGTTTTTATCACTGTTTGTAATATAACCTCCTTTTTATCAATGAAGAAACTTTACCTTTTACCTTTAGTTTCATGAATCTTTCATTTTCCTCATAACTTTTATTCTCTTGCTAGTATTAATCAAGATTGCTAGTAATAGTGGATTGTTATTACTCATACTTTAATAAAAGCTAATTGTGTTGTATTACTGCTAATTCAACTAAATTGGACAAGTGCCAGCAATAAAGAGAATTATTACATACTTGTACTGAAAGTTGGGCCCTCTGCAAGGGAGGCTGAATCTTACGAGGATGAATAATATATCTTGTAAGGAATAAATAGGGCAGACAATCCTTATTCTGCTCAACACTTATATAAATATATAAGAACATCAACTTACTTAAAGCTACTGATCCGAGGAGCTGAGTGTAACCTGGGACACGCTTTGACACTTGGGAGAAATGAATAGATGTCATTAAGTATTAACTTACGCATAACTAAGGTTCTGTTTAACACTTAGAAAAATGTCATTAAGTATGAATTTTCTCAAAGCAAGTAGTCTGAGGAATCAGGCATAACTAAGATTCTGTTTAACACTTAGAAAGATGTTATTATGTATTAATTTTCCCAAAGCAAGTGGTCTGAGGGACCAGGCATAGCTAAGGTTCTGTTTAAACACTTAGAAAGATGTCATTAAGTATTAATTTTCCCAAAGCAGGTGGTTCGAGGGACAAGGCATAGCTAAGGTTCTGTTTAACACTTAGAAAGTTGTAATTAAGTATTAATTTTCCCAAAGCAGGTGGCCCAAGGGACCAGGCATAGCTAAGGTTCTGTTTAACACTTAGAATGATGTCATTAAATAATAATTTTCCCAAAGCAGGTGGTCCGGGGGACCAGGCATAGCTAAGGTTCTGTTTTAACACTTAGAAAGATGTCATTAAGTATTAATTTTCCCAAAGCAGGTGGTTCGAGGGACAAGGCATAGCTAAGGTTCTGTTTAACACTTAGAAAGATGTCATTAATTATTAATTTTCCCAAAGTAGGTGGTCCGAGGGACCAGGCATAGGTAAGGTTCTGTTTAACACTTAGAAAGATGTCATTAAGTATTAATTTTCCCAAAGTAGGTGGTCCGAGGGACCAAACATAGCTAAGTTTTTGTTTAACACTTAGAAAGATGTCATTAAGTATTAATTTTCCTAAAGCAGGTGGTCTGAGGGTCCAGGCATAGCTAAGGTTCTGTTTAAACACTTAGAAAGATGTCATTAAGTATTAATTTTCCCAAAGTAGGTGGTCCGAGGGACCAGGCATAGCTAATTTTCTGTTTAACACATACAAAGATGTCATTAAGTATTAATTTTCCCAAAGCAGGTGGTCCGATGGACCAGGTATAGCTAAAGTTCTATTTAACACTTAGAAAGATGGCTTAACATATCAATTTCGCCAAGGTGTATGGTCTGAGGAGTCAGGCATGACCAATGTTCCGTTTGATACGTGTAACAATAATATTAGAAAACTCAACAGATAATAGACTAGACAAGAATGTGACGAAGAAGACTTTCATTAATAATAATATCTTTTCGGGTTGTTTACATTCCAAGGGCATGGTATTACATGTTCATCTTGGTCTTCGAGGAAATATGCTCTTATACTAGCCACCGAGGTGATGTGATATGGCCCCTCCCAGTTAGGCTCCAGTTTTTCCCATGCTGGGTTCTTTGCAGTGCCTTGAACCTTTCTCAGTACCAAGTCTCCGGGTGCCAGTGGCCTTAAGTTGACGTTGGCATCATACCCTTGCTTGAGTTTGTGTTGATAATAGGCCAACTGGATCATGGCATTCTCTCTTCGCTCTTTGACTAAGTATAAACTTTTCCCCAACAGCCCATCATTGTTGCTCGGAGTGAAAGTGCTCGTTCTTAATGTTAGGAATCCGGTTTCTAGAGGAATGACAGCCTCGGTTCCATAAGTCATTGAAAAAGGTGTCTCTCTTGTTGATCTACGGGGCGTGGTTCGATATGTCCAGAGAACGTGTGGCAGTTCTTTCACCCATCTTCCCTTCGCATCATCCAACCTCTTCTTGAGTCCACTCACTATTACCTTATTGACAGCCTCGGCTTGTCCATTTCCTTGCGGATAAGCCGGAGTGGAATATCTGTTCTTAATTCCTAAGTCGCAGCAGTACTTCCTGAAGGCTTTACTGTCAAACTGAAGTCCATTATCCGAGATGAGCGTATGAAGGATTCCAAACCGAGTAACAATATTCTTCCAAACAAATTTTTTGGCATCCACGTCCCTAATGTTAGCCAATGGCTTAGCTTCTACCCACTTGGTGAAGTAGTCAGTGCCGACCAATAGGTATCTCTTATTCCCTACTGCCTTAAGAAGGGGACCCACAATGTCCAAGCCCCATTGAGCAAATGGCCAAGGGCTGAATAGGGGATTTAGGACTCCTCCATGTTGGTGAATGTTTGGGGAAAATCTCTGACATTGGTCGCACTTCTTCACATATTCCTATACTTCTTTCTGCATATTCGGCCATTAGTACCCCTGAGTAAGGGCTCTGTGAGACAAAGATCTGTCTTCTGTGTGGCTTCCACAAATCCCTTCATGCAACTCCTCGAAAAATAGCTCTGAGGCTTCTGGGTGTATGCATAACAAGTACGGCCCAAAAAAAGAGCGCTTGTACAGTCTATGATCTTTGGACAGTTAGAACCGAGGAGCCTTTCTTCGCACCTTGTCAGCTTCTGACTTATCCTCGGGCAAGACGTCTTCTTTAAGGAATAGCACTATATGGTCCATCCAACTAGGCCCCACCCTGATTTGATGGACGTAGACCGTTTCTCTCTCTCCTTCAGTGGGCTGGTGTAGGTCTTTAACGAGGATGACCCGAGGTAGACCCTGTGCTGAGGAGGTTGCAAGAATGGCTAGGGAGTCAGTGTGCGTGTTTCCATTCCTAGAGATATGCAGCAAATTGAAAGATTGGAACCCTGACTGCATGCGCCTAACCTGATTCAAATATTCTTGCATCCTCACGTCCCTAACCTCTAACTCTCCCTTCACTTGGCCCACGACCAATCTTGAGTCCGAGAACATCTCCACTGTTTTTCCGCTCATTCTTTGAACCATGGCCATTCCCATCAGTAGAGCCTCATACTCAGCCTTGTTGTTTATGGTTGAGAAGCCCAATCTTAATGATTACTCAATGGTGACCTTCTCAGGGGATATTAGGACTAGCCCTATTCCGAAACCCCTTTAATTCGCTGCGCCATCAACGTATACCTTCCAGGACGAGAGCTCCTGCAGGGAGATCATGCCAATTGATTTTCCATCCATGCCTTGGCTCTCTGCTTCGTCTTCTAATGGGGATTCAATGAACTCGGCCACCAAATCTGCAAGGACCTGGCCCTTGACAGAGTTGCGGGGCATATACTTGATGTCAAAAGCCCCTAGCATTGTACCCCATTTGGCTATCCTCCCCGTGAGATCGGCGCTCCGAAGTAGTGCTCGTAGTGGAAGCTGGGTTAATACCACAACCGTGTGCGATTGGAAGTAGTGAGGTAACTTGCGTGTAGCATGCACCACCGCCAAGATGGCCTTCTCTAGTGGCAAGTAGCGAACCTCGGCCTCATGTAGTGACTTGCTCACATAGTAAACTGGTCTCTGCACCCCACTATCAACTCGTATCAGCACCAAGCTTATCGTGTGGAGGGCCACAGCAATATAAGCAAATAAAACTTCGTCCACCTTGGGCCTTGACATAATGGGTGGCCAAGAAAGGTATTCCTTCAATTGTTGGAAGGCTAGGACGCACTCCTCGGTCCATTCAAATCCATTCCACTTGTTCAGCAACTGGAAGAAGGGTCTACACTTGTCTGCTGACCGAGAGATGAATCGATTTAAGGCAGCAGTCATTCCTGTCAGCTTCTGGACCTCTTTGGGGTTCCGAGGTGATTGCAAATTGTTATTTGCCGTAATTTGTTCAGGATTGACTTCAATTCCACGGTGAGTGACCATATACCCCAAGAACTTTCCTGATCCGACACCAAATGAGCATTTCGAAGCATTAAGTCGCAGCTTGTGCCTCCTTAAGATCTCAAAGATATTCCCGAGGTCGTGAATGTGCCCGGACTCCGCTTTACTCTTAACCACCATGTCGTCTATATAGATCTCAATGCTTTTTCTTAGCTGAGGCTCGAACATCCTGGTCATCATTCTCTGATAAGTAGCCCCTGCATTCTTCAAACCAAAAGGCATTACTTTGTAGTGGTAGTTCCCAGTGAGGGAGATAAAAGCTATCTTCTCCTGATCATCCAAAGCTAAAGGTATATGATAGTACCCTTGGAAGGCATCCAAGAAGCTCATTTGTGGATGACCAACTCTCGCGTCAACTAACTAGTCAATCCGAGGCATGGGGAAAGGGTCCTTTGGGCAGGCCTTGTTCAAGTCGGTGAAGTCTACACATACTCGCCACTTCCCGCTTTTCTTCTTCACCACCACAGTATTGGCCAACCATTCAGGGTAAAACACCTCCTTAATAGCCCCAGCCTGCTTGAGTTTCGCCACTTCGTCTTTGATAGCATCAGAATGATCTTTAGAAGAGCGCTGAGGTGGTTGCTTTTTGGGGATAACCGATGGATTGACGTTCAGATGATGACATATGAAGCTTGGATCCACCCCAGGAGCGTCGTAAGCATTCCACGCAAACACGTCTATATTCCTCCTAAGGAACTCTACCAGCTCTTCCTTCTCCTATGAGGGCAGCAGAACTCCGACCTGAAAGAACTTCTCTAAGTCGTCACCGACAACAACCTTCTCTAAATCCTCACACTTCGTCTCCCCGGTTGTCCCATCCGAGGATAATGTCGGGCCCTTTGATTTCTATAAGCCCATGTCCACAGAGTCCGAGGGCTCCTCTTTTGGTTGATGCCTTATCGCGGCGATCAAGCACTGCCTCGCCACTGACTGGCTTCCCACTATTTCCTCAATCCAATTCCCAGACGGATATTTCACCTTTTAATGTAGGGTGGAGGAAATGGCTCCCAAGGCAAAAAGCCAGGGTCTTGCCACGATGGCCGTGTAGGGAGAATAGGCATCCACCATAATGAAATTCACCTGCACCACTTTTACACCTGCCTGCACGGGTAGTCTAATCTGACCCTTTGGAATGACAACCTTTCCGTCGAAGCTCACCAAAGGTGAATCATAGGCGGTCAAATCCTCGGGCCTCAGGTTCAGCCCCTTGTATAAGTCAGGGTACATGATCTCAGCACCACTGCCTTGGTCCACCATCACCCTCTTTACGTCATACCCTCTTATCTTGAGGGTGATCACTAACACATCGTCATGTGGCTATATGGTTCATGCCTTGTCTTTATCCGAGAAGCTCAACGCTGGCTGGGCCTCCTTTCTGGCCCTCTTCGGCATTCGACTAAAGTCTTTGGCGGGTAGCTGAGTTACGGCCATTACCCTGGAAGGCTGCAAGCCAATTCTCCCAGGGGCAGCAAAGATGACGTTGATTGTACCCAAAGGGGGCTCGGAAGAGGCGTTCCCCTGAGCCCTTGATCCTACCTAGTCTCCTTGCCCGTTGGGCCGATACAAAAACTGTTACAACCTTCCATTTCTAACTAGTTGCTCTAGATGATTCCATAGATTCCTACAGTCCTTGGTCGTATGTCCTCGTTCCCGGTGGTATTGGCAATGAAGGCTCTGGTTGCGCTTGGTGGGGTCTCCTACCATCTTGTTTGGCCATCTAAAGTATGGATCACCCTTGATTTTCTCCAAGACTTGATGTATTGGCTCTCGGAACACCACGTTAACCGCCTGAGGAGCCGTAGACCCGGACTACCCAGCAAAATCCCTCCGGGGTCTGTTATGGTTGTATCGGTCCGACCTGAAATCCCCCCCTCTCTTGAGGGATAGCCTTACCCTTCCCTTTGCCTTGCTGTTGGTCCTTCTCGACCCTCTTATACTTGTCAATCCGCTCCATGAGCTTGCGCATGCTGATAGCAGGCTTCCCAGTTAAGGACTTCCTCAAGCCATGCTTAGAAGGTAGGCCAACTTTGAAGGTCTTGATGGCCACATCGTCAAAGTCACCGTCTACCTCATTGAACATCTACCAGTATCTGTCCGAGTACGCTTTCAGGGTCTCTCCTTCTCGCATAGACATGGACAACAGGGAGTCTAAGGGACGAGGGACCTTACTACATGTGATGAAATGGGATCTAAAGGCCTGAGTGAGCTCTCTAAAAGAATTGATGGACCCTGCAGCCAGGCCATCGAACCACCTCATCACCGCAGGCCCTAAGTTGGAGGGGAACACCTTGCACATCAAGACCTCATTCTTGGAGTGCACGGCCATCCTTTGGTTGAAATGACTCACATGCTACACAGGATCTGTTCGACCGTTGTACATGGTGAACGTGGGCTGGGTGAACCGCTAAGGAAGCACCCCTTCCTCTATTTTGCGCGTGAAAGGTGACTTGAAATCTGGTTGAGTGCTCTGCTCATGGCATCATTTCCCATGCCTTTAGAGAATGTGCACTCATGGTGGCGCTCTTCGACATACGAGAAAGACTCACTAGGGGGAGTTCTTGACCTGCGCCTATAACTACAATCCTTTCCATCGTTAGAAGAAGAGTTAGAACTGGAGGGAGTTCGCTTTTACCGCTCGTGGCGCAGTTTTCTCTTCAGATGGTCAATTTCCAGTTGTAGTGCTCTGGTACCCTGTTCATGGGAGAGGTGGCTCTTCCCCCGGGACTGGCTTCTATTGGTCTGTGTAGTATGCACACTCCCCTCTCGGTCCCTTCTTCGCTCGAGGTTGACAAAATGATTTACATGCTGGGACCCCAAAGATTCTGCTTGGTGCGGACTTGAATCTACCATAGTTAGACGTTGGACTCACTGTAACACCTGTCTTTCCCACAGAAGGCGCCAATTGTAAGGACCGGATTTGGGTCCCTGACCCAAAGGGAAGATGGGCTTAGGCCCAAAAAGCTCAAAACAATGAATTTATAGAGAGTGGGTAGGAAAACTGGGCTAGAATGAGTTGGACGACAGACCAAGTAGATTCAAATGAAAAAAATGGAAAAATAGATGGAGTTCAAATAAGGAAAATCGTCCTCGGCTCAGTCCGAGGAGATTTGTTCTTGTATATTTCTCAAGTTTGGTTACAAGTTCAGTTCTTAATGGCTACAGTATTTTTCTCTCCCTTTTTTTCGATCCCCTCTCCATAAGGGGTCTCTTGCATTATATACCTCCATTCCAATGATCTTGGCCCTCCATTTATTGATCATCCAGGCTACTACTTGAGTGCTTGTCGCATCAGACACCCTATTTGGCCCTTTGTGAGTTGGGATGGCTAATGCAGCACTGTTCAGGGGTATTCTCCACATAAATGAGGCTAGAAAGTTAGCTGCAGAGCATTCAATACGGTGGCAGCAGCTTTCTCTTAGATATTTCCTGACTCCCATTCTTCCAGTGCGTTTGTAATGCACGCTCCTATCGGTGGAGCTTCCTAGAAGGTCACTTCGAGTGATAGAATATTCATTTGGTCTGTGCTTCGTTTATCCGAGGAGGCAATTCTCCTCGGACCACCTTTCCCAATCCTCTCCACTTACATATTACTTATGGGACTTTAAACTTAACACCCTCACTATTGTTTATTCTTCCTCGGACCAATCGACGTCCTCGGCCAAGGCCCAAGGCCCAATATACAATTTTGGGCCCTTATCCCTACACTTATGTATATTGTCCTTTTTGCTAATTTATACTTCAAACCGCAATATTGATAAGTGCGTATCAAATATTCAACTTTTTCAAAAAGCACTTTCTGATAGCTTTTACCAAACATTTTGCTTTAAAAAAAAAAAAAAAAAAAAAAACACACACACACACACAAAATTTTATACCACACTATTTAAAACCGCCATTTTTTCATAAAGCACATTTTAAAAAGCTGAACCAAACTCATCCTGAATTGTTTGGCCTATAAAATTTGTAAAGACAGGTGCACTTCTTTTTTTTAACAATTGTTTATACAATATGTTATAATTATAACAATATATATAGAGGATTTAAGGGAACGGTGTCTCAATATATCCACTCCCTTCTTGTGAGACATCCCAAAAATCTTATTGGTTGTTAACGTGGATGATAAAATTTGAGATTTTAGTTCATTACATGTCCTTCAAATTAATTGAATTTGCTTGTCAAAAATCAAATCAATTAGTCAAGCCACTTTTATTAGGCACTCACCACAACATATAATATAGTAAATAATATGTGTCGGCAGCATTGTAAAACAGATATTAATGAAGTAATGTCTCTAACCAGCGAAAAAACAAGGAAAAGAAAGCAGTACTCCATTATTAGGAGCCTTCCCTCCTCCCTTCATTTCCAACTTCAAAGTCCGCATGACAGTCAAAATAAAACAGGAAAAAATTGGGAAACAGTATATTTCTAGGAAAAAATTAGGCGCGTGGCATGCGTTCAAAGTTATTTAGTAAGTTAGACTCTTTTTGAAAGTCGAGTTTGGCAAACTCGACTTTGGGCTAGAAAACGAACACGGCAAAATTTGCCAAACAGTACAATTTTCGAAATTTATCAGCTGGATAGCACACGTTCAAACTTATTTAGTTAGTTAGACTCTTTTTTAAAGTCGAGTTTGGCAAACTCGACTTTGGGCTAGAAAACGAACACTATAGTGGCGTTTTTTTTAGTGGCGTTTTTCAAAAACGCCGCTATAGATACCCTATAGTGGCGTTTTATATAAACGCTGCTATAGGCACTAAAAAAACGCCACTATAGTGTTCGTTTTCTAGCCCAAAGTCGAGTTTGCCAAACTCGACTTTCAAAAAGAGTCTAACTTACTAAATAACTTTGAACGCATGCCACGCGCCTAATTTTTTCCTAGAAATATACTGTTTCCCAATTTTTTCCCTAATTAAGCTTTTAAGCCCTTACTTTAAAAAAAAAAAAAAATGCCCATAATTTATTATATATATATAGTCATAAATCCATTTTGGTTTGGAGGAAGGTACGAGGGACATTACATAATCTAAAAGCTTAATAAGTATGTGTTTTGGTTCAATTATATTATATTAAATTTTAAGTTTTTTATTCCCTTGTATATTAGACTTCGTCTTTTTTTTTTTTCTAATTAAGTTTTTTTTTTTTTTTTGGTGAAACAAGTAAGGAGGGGGAATTTGAATCCAAGTTCTGTCTATAAATGAGATTGAATAGTATTACTATGCCACAATTTTCTTTGCAGAAATTCTCATTTGCATATGTATATACAGCAATTTCCCCTTGTGCAAATTTCTAAATTGGTATTTGAAACTGACGTGACAGCCTTTGGTCATGAAATAATAAACATTGAATATAATACCTAGAGGTTAGTTTTGTCTTCAAGTTGATTCTTCAAAGATATCATGAAAAGATAATGCAAGGCATCGACAAATTTGTCATCTGTTTTGACAGTGAATTCTTCTTGTGATTCTACTCAAAACTAGTTCTTATTGTTATATCATCGGTATATCATATGATTCATATGAGTTTTGAATAAAAATTTAGTTGACTTGCCATGATGCTATATTCATGGATAGCTATTATTGCCCTATTTTTGTAGTCCTTTTTGTTCTCTCTCTCTCTCTCTCTCCCCCCATGCTTAACAATCTTTTTTCTTTTGCTGCTGTGTATTTCAATGTGTAACAATCATTTTGGAATGTGTGAACCAATCATAAAAGATTATGAATTGGAAATTGATAATTAAGCTACGTCATTGTTGTATTAGGAGATGAAAAAAGAATGGAATTAGAACTTTCATGTAAAAGTACAAAAAGCTAGCTCAGTTGATAGTTCTAGCGATGACAATTACACTAGTTTTCCATTAGAAACATCTTAACAAACACTCTGCACTCACATACAGGAGAAATATCAAATTTCAATACAGCAGTTGTTGAAAACAAGTCAATAGCTTTGTCCAAACATTTAGTTCTTGGCTCCGTGTAATTTGCAAAGACGCCTTGTTTGAGTTCTTGGAACGCATACAAGATCAAGAATTGAATAAATTGTTGTCAGATTTCGTGGAAAAAAGCTACAAAAAGAATGGGGACGGATGGCAAGATTTGAATGTTGATGAATTGAAAAGTTGTTCGAATGCTTGAAAGACAAGAGGTACCTACTTGTTATGGATGACATCTGGAAAACTGAAATATGGAATGAAGTGAGTACTATCTTTCCTAATAACTGGAATTGAAGTAAAATATTGATCACTAGCTGAATAAAATAAGTAGCCTCCTCTCTAAGATGTGTTGTGTGAGCCCGTGAGGCAGATCCTTTTGCCAATTTTTATTTGATAAATGCTAGTAACTGATAGTGTATTAGTGTGTGAACTTATGGCTATCGTTTTCATAAAAAAAAAATTAGGGGTGTCAAATGGGTGAATTAGAGGTGGACATAATTAGGTTGGGTACATAAAACTTATTTACTCATTTATTGTCTATTTATCTAATTACTTCTAACTCAAACCCAACCCAACCCAATTATTATAGGTAAACCCCAACCAACCCAATTAATATTTTTATTATTATTTTATTTGCAACACTAAATACTTTTAATTAATGGTGTTTGTTATTGATCTAATTTGGAAAAAAAAATCATATTATAATATGTTATATTTTGTGTTGTTGTAAGGTTTGAGCTTATTTGGAAAACTACAAGATAGTTTGAACAAGCTGATGAAGAACAGTTAATTCAGTTGAAGACAATGGTCTTTGTGCAATTTCCTTTCACTATTTAAAAATATTTTGTTTAACAAATTAATAGTAAATTGTTATGTATTTTTTATATGACGTTCTTAGATGCTTGGGTAATTGTTTTAAGTGTTTACGAATATTTTATGTTATTTTTCATCTTCCTTATCTTATTAGTGTATTCTTTGAGATTTTTACGAAAACAAATTCAATTTTGTGTTTAAAATTATTTATTTATCTATTTATTTTTCACATATTGGATTAGAAGTTAGATTAGATTATGATTGCATTAATACAATACCCCTTCTTTTTTCAAAAAAAAAATTCTCTATTTTTTCCCTTTAGAATTGTATTCTTTTTTTTTTTAAAGGAAAAATGGTTACAATCTTTTATTTTTCCCTTTCTTTTTTATTTTAAATTGTAGTTTTGATGAGTTTTATTAATTTTTTTAGTTACGTTTCTCGGTGTTTTTGATTGTGTGGTAGAAAAATTGGGATTGAGAAAGTTTATTTAAAACTAAAAGAATAATTTCCAAATTTTATATACTTTTTGATGATCACAAAATATTATATAGAAATTTTATTAAAAAATTAATATTTTCACTAACTTACTTTTTGAATTCTTGAGAAAAATTGTATTGTTTTGAATTTTGGTACGACATAAATTATATATATTACATTTATGATTGTCGCTATAATAAATGAAATTATGATTATGAATTACATTATTATTTATTAAATTAGTTCAAATTGAAAAATATATATATCAATTGGACCATTTTAAAAATACTATCACGTGTAACGCGCGAGGTCCACAACTAGTGTATTTAATATCTAAGCATTTTGAGATGAAATTAGAATTTGGATAAAAGAATTGTAGACGTGTTGGACCTTAATGGCTCATTGTATTAGGGAAAGGTCAACACCTAGGCATAGACTATCAAAGCTATCAATAAGAGAAAATAGGACTTGACAAAATGAGAACTAACTAGTGACACATGTGTAACGATGAGAAATCATACATTGAACAATATGATTGCCTCTTCAATTGTATGTGCTCTAAACTCTGAGGAAAAATACCTCTTAGCCTCTTTGATAAAACCCTTCCTATGAAAAGCCTGATTATCTCTTCCTCTACCCTGTAGTTCGTATTAGAGATGTGGGCTTAGTGAGGTAGCAAGCTGCAGTTACTAATAAAAAGAATACCTATGGCCCATCAATTATATTTGTTGAGGTACAAATTTTCAGGCCTTAATTTCATTAGCCCACTCACAAAATAACCACATGAGCCCACACATTATTTTAAACCCACATAAATATTCTCCATATATATATTACCCAAGTATTCTCCATATTATTGGGCCTTCACAAATACTCCATACACAAGCCCATAAATTGCCTTGGGCCCTCTCACAAATATTACCCATTATAGCCCACATATTATCCAACTTGGGTTTTCACAAAAATACTCACCATATTGGGCCACAAAACTATACCATCTCTATAAAAAGACCAAACTCATTTACCTTGCGGGCAAAACCCAAAAAGCCCAACTAAACCCTCTTACAAAGCCCGTTGCTACACGGCACTCTTACAAAGCCCGTTGCTACACGGCGCCCTTACAAAGCCCGTTGCTACATGGCACCCTTACAAAGCCCGTTGCTACACGACACTCTTACAAAGCCCGTTGCTACAGGGCACCCTTACAAAGCCCGTTGCTAACCGGCACCCTTACAAAGCCTATTGCTACACGGCAATATTTTTTACAAAATCCAACAAAGCCCAAATGCTAATTTGGCACTATTTCATAAAGCCCAAATATTAATTTGGCACTTATTTTACAAAAGCCCAAATACTAATTTGGCACTATTTCATAAAGCCCAAATATTAATTTGGCACTTATGTTAAAAAGTCCAAATACTAATTTGGCACTATTTCATAAAGCTCAAATATTAATTTGGCACCTATTTTACAAAGCCCAAATATTATTTTAGCAACTATTTCATAAAGCACAAATGCTATTTTGGCACATATTTACCAAATTGAAATATTATTTTGACACTTGTTTTACATATACTAAATCCCACACTCATGGGAAATATAATTATTCGTCCCTCAAGAAATACCTCTCTTACAAGATTTATAAAAGCCCATGAATATCACCCATGGCAAAACTATTCATTTTTTAGGGACAACCAAGCCCAAAGTAGCTTAACAACAAAGCCCAGTTGGATTAGCCTAGCTCACACACAAATTCCAGCAGCTAGAGGTCACATGAGCTGACCAACCAAAATCCAGCACAACTAAACAGCTGGAGCCCATTCCCATCAAGTCCCAATTTGTCCAATCAAATCAAAAGAGGACACGTGTCCATCAGGGGTTAAACCCTTCCTCCACAAGCTGAAATTCCATCATTTCTCATGTGACAAAAAGCTGGGAAGCTTCAGCCAACTGTCACTTCTTTCTTCTCCAGCCCATCCAGTCAAGAACCAAGAGTAGCCATGACCAGGCCATTAAAGCTCCTAAAACAACTTGAAATCAATTCATTTTCATACTAAAAACGTGTATTCTCTAATTCATGGAACAAGCACATGAACCCCAAATGGGGAAACTTAGGGAAATGTCGTTGGAGGGCACCAAGGGGATCCCAGCAGAGTTCCCAGCAAGGGCTCCAAGATTGACACCTGGCTTAGGGTGATACAATCTGCCCTAGGGAACTCTGATTCTAGTTACAGCATAACCAAGATCATTAGCCTAAAGCATGCTCTAATCCCATCAGCCAAGACCAATCAGCATTCAATGCTAAGTCAGAATCCCAGCTGTTATTACCCAAAACAGCAGGAACCTTCTAAAAGTTAAGCTTACCACTCTTAGCTAAAATCCTAGAAACGATTCTCTAAGGATTTTCTAAAGATTGAGAAAGATTTAGCAGAGATTATTTGCTAATTACCCCCTAAAAAACCCAAATATAAATGCAACTTTCCATTAATGCTTCACCAACACATCAAGATACACTAAGACATACACCAGGAAAGATTCTTCCTTAACCTCTCTGTTTAAACCTTCTCTAAGCTCTTAAAAAAGCACTAAGTTCTTAGTTTCAAGCCTAGAAACTAAGTCCCCAGCTCCTAGCTCAAAAACACTTCTCATAACTCTACTCATAAAAACTTGTCTACCCCCAGCAGAAAGCTCCAGCAGCCTTACTATACTCTCTCACTCGTTACTCATACTACTCACAAATGACTCTCTCTACTTATTACTCACTATATATTCACGAGCATGTCTTGACACCATAATGATCTTGTTGTGCTAGCTGAGATCTCTCTCTCTCCCTTCATCTCACATTAAGTTTTCCTCATTATTTGTCATAATGGAACCCATGATATTTACTTATTCATTTACTATTAATGGTTATGATGTAACTGTTACTATATAATTTTTCCCTCACATTGCTGTATCAAAAGACTCCTCTCCAGAGCTAACGGATGATGAGTTTGAAAGTGTAGATATTTTCCTTAATTTGTGAAGTAGCTAACAACTAGAGGTTTATCCTGTTTTATCTTACTTTACTGCTGGGCTATTTTCTGTAGAAACACCTTACCGCTAGGTCATTTTCTGCAGAAACATTAACTGCTGGGTTATTTCTTACAATATGCTTTTTAACCGTGCTGGCGTGTCTGCTTTAGGGATTGTTTATGAGCTACTCTTGTCAATTCCAATCTAAGGCATAAAATATAGTGGATTCCTTGGATCTTCACCGATAGCCTTTGGGCCGTGCATTGAGCCCATCGTCGAGTTTCAGTTTAGACCCCCTAACCCAACATAAATCTCATTTGTTGGAAAGGAAACTTTTTTCGCCCTCGACATTTTGGCAACTCTGCTGGGGAGTCTACTAAAGCTAAGAGTTCACCATGCCTCCTAAGTTGTGAAACAGCTGGTAAGAGGGGACTAGAAACACCAGTCTCCTAGCAGCACAAAGCCATCACAGTCAAGCTCCACAAGGAGAACAAGCTGACCAACATGAGGTCAACCAAAAAAATTCTGACCGTTAATTCTCTTTCCTCTTGGAGACGTTACAAGGAATGCAGCAAGCTCAGTTCGAACTTGCTGAATCTTTAAGGGTCTTGAGGGAGACTTAAGGGCCAACACCCTAGCCGTTACATGAAGGACCAGATCCTAAAACATAACAAGAGAGGGGATCAACCGTTGGGAATCCTCAATCTAATGAGCAAAATGCCTCTCTTCTGCAGTTTGCTACATTATCTGATCTCACTCCTTTGTTGGAAAGGGAAAAGCTTAGCCAACCAAAGGAACCAAGACACTTTGTCCGTAGACCAACTACCCAGTTGAGCTACTAAGCAAGCCGTACCTGGAGAAATATGAGACTCCCACCTTCTCTCTTTATGATGGGAGGAAAGGAAATGCGATTGAACATGTCAACAAGTTTCTTGACTCTATGGGTCCTTTTGCTGGAAATGGTGATCTTTGCTTAAGGAAATTCTCAAAATCTCTTACCGATCGTGCTTACACATGATACTCCACTCTACAGCCAGGTTCCATTGCTACATGGGATGACATAGTTGGAGATTTCTACTCCAAGTATTTTCATGGGGAGGAAAAGGTTACCATCCTCACTCTTCACAATACAAAGCAAAAGTCCTCCGAAGGACTCCTTGATTTCATCCGACGGTTCAGAGATGTTGCTCTTGATTGTTATGGGTAGTTCAAAGAGTAAGAGCTGGTTGAGATTTGCATTGACAACATGTCTCATGAGTATTGGGCCCATTTGGAGAACCTTGATATTATTCAATTTGCCCAGCTACTTCAGAAGGCTCGTAAGACAGCCGTATCAGTCAAGCCTTCCACAGCTGAAAAGCCCAAGTCAGAAAAGAAAAATTCTCCTCAAGCTCTTACAGTCTCCACCAATGAACCAATAGTTGGGGAGAAGCAAAAAAAGGAAGAGGAGGAAGAATACCTTCCCATACCATGCATCGATGAAGAAATGAATGTTGTCATTGACAAATGGGTGGCTGATGGAGTGCTTAGGCCCTTCAAGCCTATCTGAGAGCCTACTCCGGAAGATATGCGAAAGCCCCTTTATTGTCGGTATCATCGGTATGTGGGTCATGGAATTAGAAATTGTAAAGCAATCCGGAGAACATTTCACAAGAAAATTTCAGATGGCACTTTGAACCTTACTCGTGAGCAAGAGGTCCAGCGGAACCCACTGCCTCAGCATCACAGAGGGAAAGCCATAGCCACTATACTTTTTCATAATGGGGCTAATGAGAGTGAGACTGCCAGCGGTACAAGCATGCCTCCAGCAGCTATCTCTGCTCTTCAAAGAAGCCCTACCTTTCAGACTTTGTTTAATCAGTTGGGGCTCAAAGAGGAGTGAAGGAGACCAGCAACCGAAGCTCTTGTATCCATCGCTGCCAGCTCTAGAACACACTGCCTCACAGTTGAAGCTCATGCCAGCTGTGCCTTCCTAGAAACTACTAATGTCATCACCTTCACCGACGAGGATATGGAGGTAAACACCCTGATCATAGTAAACCATTATATATTGCTGCTCAAATTAATGATGTTCACATAAGAAGGGCACTAGTCGACACTAGTGCATCGCTTAATCTTATTCCAACCAGCACACTCAAAGTAACTGGGATCCCACTCAGCAGAATAGCTGGGGCTCCTATTGAGGTTTTTGGTTTTGCTAGAATTCATGAATGCACTATTGGGAGTATATAGCTAGTTCTTAAAGTGGGGCCCATTGTCGCTATCACTAGATTTCATGTTATCAATTCACTTGTTTCTTATCATACTTTACTTGGAAGGCCATGGCTCCACAAACACAAGCTTGTGCCATCTACTTACCACCAATGTGTCAAAGGGAGGTTTAATGGTAAGCCCATACGCATCCCTACTAATCCTACACCATTTGATCTATCCGAGGCACACTACTTTGAGGCTACTTTCTATGATGAGCTCACCCCAAGCGGGGAAGATTCTACTTCAAGGCCTGTTGGGATCCCTTTTCCCAGCTGGCAAGATATTGGGAATAATCTAGAAATAGACATGAGGTCTTTCCTTGATCAAAGGAAAAGGAAAAGAAAGCGCAGGGAAACCCCCAGCAATGTCTCACAACCACGTTGTGTATAAGTCCAGCTGCCAGATGGTTGTTTGGGGTATTGTTTATGACGATACGCGGGGCCTAGCTATCTCAAACAGAAGGGTCTCGGACTGAATGAAGCAAGCACTACACCAACTTGCTGTTATACTCAGGAGACAAAAACCTCGGTGGCAGAAGAAAATCTGTCTAGCAGTCTGGCAGAACTATCTGAAGAGCCTCCAGCAGTGACCAATTTTTCATCTGATGTGGAGCTGGAAACCATTAATCTCAGTGATGATCCTAGTATCCAGCGGCCAACTTCAGTTAATGCAACTTTGCCACCGCTGGAGAAAGCTCAGCTCATTTCGCTATTAAAAGAGTACATTGATGTCTTTGTTTGGGAGTATCATGAGATGCCCGGTTTGGATCCTAACCTAGTAGCACATGCTCTTAACGTGGAACCAGGGGCAAAGCCAGTAATACAGCCCATGCGGACCTTCCATCCTAATGTTAAAGCTCAAATTATCCAAGAAATCAAGAAACTTCCCACAGCGGTTTATTAAGCCTATCATGCACCCAAGGTGGCTTTCAAACATAGTACCAATCAAGAAGAAGAATGGGCAAATACGATGTTGTGTTGACTTCCGGGACCTCAATAAAGCATGCCTCAAGGATGAATTTCCGCTTCCGAATATGGATATGCTCATTGATTCAGCTGCTGGGCATGCTATGTTTTCATTCATAGATGGCTTCAGCGGTTATAATCAGATCAGAATGTCATCCAAAGATGCAGCCAAAACAGCCTTTCAAACTCCTATTGGTAATTTTTACTACACCGTCATGCCGTTCGGTCTCAAAAATGCCGAGCCACATATCAAAGGGCTATGACCGCAATCTTTCATGACATGATGCATAAAGAGATTGAGGACTATGTGGACGACATTGTTGTGAAGTCAAAGACAAGAAGAGATCATCTTACTATCTTACAGAAAGTCTTTGAAAGGTGTCGGCTCTACAAGCTTCATATGAATCCACTCAAATATGCCTTTGGAGTTACAGCTAGGAAATTTCTGGGATTTCTTGTCCACCAAAGAGGCATAGATGTTGATCCTAGCAAAGTGCAAGCCATTACTACTATGAAGCCACCTGCAACACTCACACAGCTCAAAAGTTTCCTTGGTAAACTCTCATACATCTAGTGGTTTATTCCGGGTCTCGCTGCCCTCACAACTGCCTTTACACCATTGCTGAAGAAAGGAAAACCCTTCCGCTGGAATTCCAGATGCCAGTAGACATTCCTCTAGCTGCAGCAACTCATGACCAGGCTGCCAACCGTATGTGCACCCATACCAAGGAAACCACTCAAGCTGTATTTGGCAACCAATAACGAAGCAATAGGGGCACTCATAGCCCAAGATGATCAAGAAGGGGTTGAGCGACCGGTTTATTATGTTAGCAGAAAATTAAAGGATGCTGAAACCCGCTATCCAAGGGCTGAAAGGGCTTGTCTTGCTCTTATATATGCTGCCCAACGGCTACATCATTATCTACTAGCTCACACGGTACAGCTCTTAACAAAATCTCATCCAATCCACTCACTCTTGAGGTGACCGGTTCTTTCCGAAAGGTTAGCACAATGGCTCTTGCAATTATCTGAGTTTGAGATCATAGCAATCACCCCAACAGCTATAAGGGGTCAAGCCATCGCTGATTTGTTGTCAAACTTTCCTAGTGAGGATAGCTGGGACATTACTGATGATGTACCTGGAGAGCTGCCAGCAGTTGCACTGATGGAAATAGCTGGGGCTGTTTGGACTTTACATTTTGATGGATCCTCTACCACTTCTGAAGGAAGGGCTGGAATAGTCCTATCCAAAAGTACCGGAGAAACAGTGGGTATGTCATTCAAGCTTAATTTTCCATGCACTAACAATATGGCTGAATATGAAGCATATCTTACGAGCCTAGCGGTAGCTCGTGAAATAGGTATCAAACATCTTCGAGTAATCGGAGATTCAAATCTGGTTGTTTGCCAAGCTAGAGGAGATTTTGCACTCAAGGAACGATCTTTAGCTCCATATAGAGCTATAGCTCAAAGGTTGGAGGACTCTTTTGAAGAATTCAATATTGAACACTCCCTAAGGTCTGACAATCGCTTTGCCAATGCTCTAGCCACATTGGGATCAAAAATCAGATTTGAAGGTGCAACTACAGATGTTACTATAGTGAAAAGGCCAATCCCAGTGGTACAAATGCTGAAGGAAGAGTTCTCTGATCAACCGCTAGGACAGACAGATTGGCGGTCTTCCATTAAAGAAGCACTATTATCACCGGATGAGAAGGATCATTTGAAGGCACTCAAAGATTATGCTCTAATGACAGGAGAGTTGTACAAAAAAACTTCTTGGAAGAGTTCTAGCTAGATGCTTAAGCCCTGGTGAGTCCACTAAGCGATTAAAAGAAGTTCATGAAAAATCTTGTGGCCCCAGCGGTTCTGTCATTCTCTACAGACGCCTTTAGTAGTTAGGTTATTACTGGCCAAAAATGAGCAAACAAGCTGCCACTGTCCAAGAGCAATGCACCAACTGCCAAAATGTTTTTGGTTGGGTGGAATTATGTGTAGTCCTTACCACCAGCGATTGGCGTGTACCCTTCCTCGAGTATCTCATAGATGGCATCTTACCCGATGATCATAAAGAGGCCTACCGCTTGAAAAGATTGGTTACTCGTTATTTTGTGGAAGGAGTTAATCTTTTCAAGAAAGGATTCAATAGGGAGCCTTTGAGGTGCTTAGGGACCCCCGAAGCACAATCGGTTATGCAAGAGGTACATGCAGGAAAGTGTGGTGACCATCAAGGCAAAAGGTGACTTCTCCAACAGCTGCTCAATCTTGGCTATTTCTGGCCTACCATGAAACAAGATGCAGCTGAATGTGTGAAGACATGCCATACTGGCCAAGTCCACAGGAATCTAATACATACTCACCCCACCAACCTCCAAAACATGATGACTCCTTGGCCATTCCATACTTGGGGGCTCGATTTAATAGGTCCAATTAATCCACCATCCAAGGGTCATATTTGGATACTAATGGCTACTGAATACTTTACAAAATGGGTTGAGGCCATTTCCCTAAAGAAGGCTATAGGCCCAACTGTTGCCAACTTCATCCGAGAGCACATAATCTGCAGGTTTGGTATTCCTCACAAGATTGTTACTGATAATGGCACTTCTTTCATCAACAAAGATGTCCGAAAATTGCTAGACCATCGCCACATCAAGCACCGCAAGTCCACTCCTTATTATCCACAAGGCAATGGTCAACCAACCGAGTGCTATTAAGAATTCTCAGCAAGATGGTGCATGAATATGAGGGTGGCTGGACAAAACACCTGCTAGAAACCCTATGGGAATATCGAAGCTCAAGTAAAACAGCCACCGGACTATCACCATTCTCCCTTGTATATGGTACTGAGGCTATATCTCCAGTTGAGTTATTGGTTCCCACACTAAGGGTCATTCATGGACAAGAAACAGATGTAGATGCTACCACTTGTGCAAAAATCAAAACTACAGACCTTGAACCTTGGAAGAGATACGAAACCTTGCCTATAACCGCACCCAGCAGTATTAGCAGCAGATGGCCAATGCTTACAACATGCCACAAAATCCAGGGTCTTTGTCAGGGGACAAATGATTTTAAAGGCAGTAGATTATATCAAGAGGAATCTCTCAACACCCTCTAAGTTTGCCCCAAGTTAGGAAGGGCCCTATCTCATAAGAGAAGCCAATGCCAGCGGTTATTATCGTCTAGCTACAGCAGAAGGTGAAAGTCTCACAAAACCTATCAATGGCAAATGGCTTAAGTTGTACTACGCTTAACTTGACTTTCAAGTATGTACTAAGTAACTCTCTTTTGTATGGTTTTAAACCGCTACTATGTGAATAAGAATTAAGCATTGCCTTTTGCCTCAAAAATGGATTTCATATATTTACAAGTACTCTAATATTACTTTCCATACATAAATATGCTTACTCTAAGATGTGAATAAAGTTACAGCCCTAACAGCTGGGCAGCTTGAACCAAAATAGTCACGAACACAATAAGTATTTTCAAAATTATGTATATGATTCCCATGACTATATTTTAGCTTGAATATACTATTCTTTGATAAATGAAGCATTTTTCACAAAATAAATTCATATACTTGTGCATAAATAAAGACACAGCTTGCACAGCTCGAGAAATATTTAGTTCATGTGGCTGGTGCACTTACCTAGCTAAATAAACCCAAAATACATAACATGTTTCATTACACCATGGTCTAAAAAAAAACTGTCCAAAATACCAAGCTACTAATAATGATAAAAAAATTATAAAAAAAAACCTAGTCAAATAAGCCATCACCAAAGGTTTCCACTGAGGAAGAAGCACCTCTAGCTAACGAGGACCACATCATTTCATCTCTCTAACTCAACAAAAGTGCAAGCTCAGCTCTCTTTGCTGCAATTTCTCTCTCAAGATCAGCTATCTTCACTGTGAACTCATCATCACGAGCAATACAAGCCTCGGCAGCAGCCCGAATCTTATCAAGGATGAATTGGACTCCAAACTTCATGAACAACAAGTCCTTAAGAGCATTTTTCCACTCAAGTGCTTTCTTCAAGTTTGAACTCTCAAGCTTTGTATGCTGCATATCTAGCAGCACTGCAACAAGCAATTGAAGTCCGGATTTCCTCAATAAAGCACCTAACTCGCATCCAGCCATGAAGTGTGGGTGTTTCCTTATAATTGCTGCCAGTAGTGGCTGATCTTCTGCAGGAATTTCAGACCACTAGAACATGACAATATTACTTGAAAGAGGATAAAAGTCAATTGCCACTTTTTCATTCTCTTCATCTTCTGCAATTTTCTCCTAGAATTCTTCAAGGCTCATTCCCTTGATAACAGCAGCAGAAGACTCAGCCCGTAGCTCTGCAAAAAGAGGGGCATGGTTGTCCCCAGCAGTAACAAAAAAGCATTCACACAGCCAAGTGTTATTGAACAAGAAGCTTGCTTTACTATTTACATGAATAACTCAAGTACATCATACCTGGAGGTTCTTTGCTTTGGTGAACGTCATGAACAGTCAAAGAAACAACATGTATTTGGCTGGGCACACCAGCAACAGCTTCCCCAGTAGTAACAGAAAAGTATTCATATAGCCAAGTGTTATTGAACAAGAAGCTTCCTTTACTATTTATAGAAGCTCTTTCCACTGAAACCGCAGGTCTAGTATGCTAGAAGCAGCCGGGACCCACGCTGTCTCCTGACTGGGGGCTTCACCTTTCAAAATCCACTTTTTTGGCACCTCAGGTGGGCTGACCTCAAGAGCCCTAACTGCTGGGAACAGAGAAGATGAACAATACCACGGGTCCTGCAGTGGTAGCAAGGGCTCTCCTAGCCTAACCTCGACATCATCATCCCCAGCAACTGCCTCAAACACGCCCCCAGCCGTAGCCTCACTCTCTGGCACAGCTACCCCAGCAGTACTAACATCACTAGAACCCAGCAGTTTTTCACCTTCAACCATGATTCACAAAACCAGAAATATTTTTCTCAAAGAAAAGAGAAAAAGAGAAAAAGAATACCCACAGCCACCACGAGAAGAAGGAAAAATTGTGGGTCTTTCTCTCACTTGGCCAAAATCAACAAGGGAAGAGAGAAATAATGCAGTTTCTCACTAAACCCTGGCCGCCGCCCTCTGTCTCTCTCACTCTTAGTTGAAGACAATGGAAAGGAGTAAGAAAAGACTCTATTTCTCTCTTTGTTTTGCCAAAAATCTCAGTCACTCTTTCTCTGCCTTGGTTGAAGCTGGTATTACTTTCTCACCCTTGGCCGAAAATAGGAAAAGGAAGAAGAAAAGATTCTCTCTGCCTTTTTCCCTCTGTTTTTCGGTCCAAGCAACAAAATAAAAGAAGAAAAAGCCAAGGCCAGCACTTTACTAGTAAACGTGAAAAGTGCAGATGACAAGACATGGGGAAGAGACCAGCATTTAATGCAATAAACCTGGGGAGTAACTGAAGACCCCCTAAGTGCTGAACGTGGGAAAGTGCTGGACGTTGGGAAGTTGCAGAAGCCCACTATTCAGAACTGCCACCATGCAGAAACTGCTCACATGTGACTTGGGGGGCTAAACGTTGAGGTACAAATTTTCAGGCCTTAATTTCGTTAGCACACTCACAAAATACCCACATGAGCCCACACATTATTTTAAACCCACATAAATATTCCCCATATATATATTACCCAAGTATTCTCCATGTTATTAGGCCTTCACAAATACTCCATACACAAGCCCATAAATTGCCTTGGGCCCTCTCACAAATATTAACCCACATATTATCCAACTTGGGTTTTCCCAAAAATACTCACCATATTGCTACCATATTGGGCCACAAAACCATACAACCTCTATAAAAAGCCCAAACTCATTTACCTTGTGGGCAAAACCCAAAAAGCCCAACTAAACCCTCTTACGAAGCCTGTTGCTACACGGCACCCTTACAAAGCCCATTGCTACACGGCACCCTAAAACCCGTTGCTACAAAGCCCGTTGCTACATGGCACCATTACAAAGCCCGTTACTACACGACACTCTTACAAAGCCCGTTACTACACGACACTCTTACAAAGCCCGTTGCTACACGGCACCCTTACAAAGCCCGTTGCTATACGGCACCCTAAAGCCTGTTGCTACACGGCACCCTAAAGCTCGTTGCTACACGGCACTCTTATAAAGCTCGTTGCTACATGACGCCCTTACAAAGCCCATTGCTACACGGCACCCTAAAGCCCACTGCTACACGGCACCCTTACAAAGCCCGTTGCAACACGGCACTCTTACAAAGCCCGTTGCTACACAGCACCCTTACAAAGCCCGTTACTACACGGCAATATTTTTTACAAAATCCTACAAAGCCCAAATGCTAATTTGGCACTATTTCATAAAGCCCAAATATTAATTTGGCAATTATTTTACAAAAGCCTAAATACTAATTTGGCACTATTTTATAAAACCCAAATGCTATTTTGGCACCTATTTTACAAAGTCCAAATACTAATTTGGCACTATATCATAAAGCCCAAATATTAATTTGACACTTATGTTACAAAGTCCAAATACTAATTTGGCACTATTTCATAAAGCCCAAATATTAATTTGGCACCTATTTTACAAAGCTCAAATATTATTTTGGCAACTATTTCGTAATGCCCAAATGCTATTTTGGCACATATTTACAAAATTCATGTATTATTTTGACACTTGTTTTACATATACTAAATCCCACACTCATGGGAAATATAATTATTCATCCCTCAAGAAATACCTCTCTTAAAAGATTTATAAAAGCCCATGAATATTACCCACGGCAAAACTATTCATTTTGTAAGGAAAAACAAGCCCAAAGAAGCTTAACAACAAATCCCAACTGGACCAGCCTACCTCACACTCAAATTCCAACAGCTAGAGGTCACGTGAGCTGACCAGACAAAATCCAGCACAACTAAACAGCTGGAGCCCATTCCCATCAAGTCCCAACTTGTCCAATCAAATCAAAAGAGGACACGTGTCCATCAGGGGTTAAACCTTTCCTCCACCAGCTGAAATTCCATCATTTCTCATGTGACAAAAAGCTGAAGGTGATGTGAAAGAAAGTTGGGAAGCTTCAGCCGGCTGTCACTTCTTTCTTCTCTAACCCATTTAGTCAAGAACCAAGAGCAGCCATGACCAGGCCATCAAAGCTCCTGAAACAACTTGAAATCAATTCATTTTCACTCAAAAAACATGTATTCTTTGGTTCATGGACCAAGCACATGAACACCAAATGGGAAAACTTAGGGAAATGTGGTTGGAGGGCACCAAGAGGATCCCAGCAGAGTTCCCAACAAGGGCTCCAAGATTGACACCTGGCTTGGGGTGATACAATCTACCCTAGGGAACTCTGATTCTAGCTGCAGCGTAACCAAGATCATTAGCCTAAAGCATGCTATAATCTCATCAGCCAAGACCAATCAGCATTCAATTCTAAGTCAGAATCCCAGCTGTTATTACCCAAAACAGCGAGAACCTTCTAAAAGTTGAGCTTACCACTCTTAGCTAAAATCCTAGGAATGATTCTCTAAGGATTTTCTAAACAACCCAAATATAAATGGAACTATCCATTAATGCTTCACCAACACACCAAGATACACTAAGACATACACCAGGAAAGATTTTTCCTTAATCTCTCTGTTTAAACCTTCTCTAAGCTCTGAAAAAAGCACTGAGTTCTTAGTTTCAAGCCTAGAAACTAAGTTCCCAACTGCTAGCTCAAAAACACTTCTCATAGCTCTACTCATAAACACTTATCTCCCCTAGTAGAAAGCTCTAGCAGCCTTACTATACTCTCTCACTCATTACGTGTACCTTTAAATGTAGTAACAAACTGAGACACAGCGGTATCGATGCCGTGTATGTTGAAGTAAATCTCCTAAATAAACACGATGGGACAACGCACGGGTCTCTCACATAGAGATTCCCATCCCCAAGTCCGAATGACATCTAGTAGCGTAGTGTTGGAGAAATCCAACAGAATGACCTGGCGTTCCGGATGAACGCCACGGGCCTGGAAGTTCTAAAAGAAGTCCGTCTTGGCCTTCTCATCACGGAATCGGATGTGAGATGGAATAGGAGAAGGAGATGACCCGGAACCTTGAAGAGGGTTTCGTGCCGGAATGGATTTATGCTGTTTGGGTGGCCACGACACAGTCTATCCGAGAGAGAGAGAGAGAGAGAGAGAAAGAGAGAGAGAACTGAAAGAAACACATGTTCAGAGTAGATAAGAAAAGAACGTATGCATGAAAAATGCATGAACATGTGACATGAGAGTTTAAGAGCATTATGAGGGTCACCAATCCAAACCTAACAGCACTCAACAACAATAATCAATCACACACATCTAAATATGCATGAAACATTGTTATAATGCAATGAGGATGCAACGCATGGTCATCTAAGATCAGATTCACATACCCCAACCCACAAAAATCTCAAAAACCCCAAAATATAGCGAAACCCCCAAAACCTAGGTTTAATGTGTGAAATGCATGATAGAGAGGAAGGATTTCAAGTTCATACCACAAGATTGAATCTTGATAAGGCCAAAATCTTGAAAGGAGTGGAGATTAGAGTGAGAGTGAGAAGTTAGGGTCAAGAGAGAAAGAGATCTGTCAAGAGAGAGTGAGAGAAATGAAATCTGAATCGCACCTTGCCTTTAAAAAGAAATCGCAGCTCGATGGATCGAGGTTTCTATTGAGAATATGTCGAGCTTTAAATCTTGACAGAAGTGAATCTGTCGAGGTGCTATCGAGGATCTGTCAACGGCAAAAAGAGTGTCTTGATGGATCGAGAATCTGTCAAGAATCTATCGAGCAGACAAAGAGCACAAAAAATTGTCTCGATGGATCGAAGAAGCTATCGAACAGGAACCTAGAAATCTTGATGGATCGAGAAGCTGTCGAGATTCTATCGAGAAGAAACCCGAAAATCTTTATGGATCGAGAAGCTGTCGAGGATCTATCGAGAAAGGAGAAAGAAAATCTCAATAGAAAGGAATTTGTCAAGGAGCTGTCGAGGAGCTGTCGAGCTTAAAGAAAAATAGATTTTCAAGGAGGAAAAATATAAAGAGATAAATGCAATAAGCAAGCCACTCAACCAAAAATCCAATCAACATATTAAGCTCTCAAAACATCTCTCAACATTTATGCAAAGCATACATAGATCAAAAAAAAAAAAAAAAAACACACACACACACTAAATAAGTCTAACCAATCTTATATTTCAAAAACAAGTTAAGACAGTTTAGTGAGCATATATCAACACATGTATTCCTTGTGATGGCAAAATCACATTGTACTTGCACATGTATCAAAAGTAGCAAAGAATTTGTGTGTTGTGTGTGAAACATTGCAAGAGTGCACAAGTGTCTCATATTATGAAGATTTGAGATATGAGAAAGTCAAATACATTCACACACAATCATAACTGCTTGATGGGGATCATCACTTTTGAGGTACATCCTATAACTCTCACATCTCCTAGAAACACGCTTGCAACCATATTAAAAGCATTTTGACCTTTTTGCTTTTATCCTTTGCATATTTTTCTTTTTGAGCATAGCATGCATGGGCATATAAGAGAGAGAAGAAATTACCCAAAAATGTAAGCTTAAAATGTCACATTTTTGCTGTGCCAAAGCACATGGATGTTATAAATTATTGGTGGGCTTTAATGGTGAGATGGTTATTTATGTCTTTCTCTTAGGATTTTCTAGTCCATCTAATCAAAAAGAGTGATATGAGTATGAGATATAAGAGATAACTTAATCTTACTTATCACAAACACAAGCCATAAAGCTCACTTGCTTAGTTGCGCATAGAAATGCTCATCTAAGCTACAAGAGATAAAAAAGTTTAGAAACTTTGTTCCAATGGCCATCCAGGGTACACAATTACCAATTTACACAACACATAGTGTTTTTGAATTTTTTTGATTCTTTTTTTTTTTTTTTTATGAAAAAAAAAAAAGGAAAACAGAAAACAACCAAAAGAAAAACATGAAAGAAAATACATAAAGCATAAAATTAGATGCAAATGCATGAGAAATGAGGAGAAAGAGGAGAGATCACTCCATGGAGGAAGATCCTTTGAGCCCTAAATCACTTTGAGCCTTTTTCTTTCCAAACTTTGGTTTTGGAGGAAGATCCTTTCCTAGAGTTGAACCTTTGTTCTAGAGGTGAGGGAGAAGAATTGAAACCGTTCCAGTTCGAAAGGAACATGAGGGCCTTGAGAAGATCTCCAAGAGGACCCAAAGATGGTGGAATCTGTCCTTGACCACCAGATGATAACACACTATTACTCTGTTGAGTGGCTAATCACTTATAGCAATTTGGACAAGTGTGTCCCGAAACTCCATAGTGATGACAGAAATGCGGCTTCTTTAGTTGAGACTTCTTATTTTTAGCCTTATTGCTCTTAGGGTTTCTAGTCTCTTTCGTCTCTATCTAAGGAGGTGCTCCTAGAATAGATTTGCCTTCGTCTAGATTGTTCTCACTAGCTATCTCAGTTTTAGTTTCATTTTTCTCAAGATTTCCATTATTAGCAGGTGAGACAAAAGTAGTCTTACTAGAAGAGGCAATATGAGAAGAGTTAGAGAGTTTATACCCTACGCTGGTTCTGTCAGAAGTTGATTTTTGGAGGTTTAGCATTACATCTAGCTTTGCACTGGAAGTCCTCTCCAATTGAGCTCGAACTTGGAACAATTCTGCTTCAAGCTTCTTGGTTCTTTCAGCCAAGAAGTTGTTCTCGAACCTCAGTGCTCCAATGGTTTGATTGGCTTCATCAACCTTTGTGGATTGCTCCTCTCATTCCAGCTACACTTCACTAAGCTTCTTAGTAGACAACCTATACAACTTCTCATGCTTTTTAGATACCTTGTATAACTTTTTTGCATAGGCTGTATGGATGTCATCCTGTTCATCCATCTTCTCGAACTTGGATTCCACCAAGTCCTCTTCTTTATCTACTATTTCTATGACCCCCTTAGTAGGATCCACTGTGGCAGTGAAAGCACTCAAGATTCTCTCATCATCATTGTCGTCTGACTCAGTCTCAGGCTCGGTATCACTCAAGGTAGCAGCAAGAGCCTTGCTTTTCCTAATCGACTTGAGATATGTTGGACATTCTTGTTTCATGTGTCCAAAACCTTGACATCCGAAGCATTTTGGTCCGGAGGGAATGGTATACTGACCGCCATTCTTAGCATCCTTCTTCCTTCTATCTTGACTTTTGGATTGAGAAGAACTGGATTGCTTATGGTCCATGTCAAAACCTTTCACATTGGCATTCTTCATGAACTTCTTGAACTGCCTAGTGATGTAGGACTTCATCTTGGAATCTTCATCATCCGAAGTCTCATCAGTCTCATTACTTTTGGCCTTCAATGCCATATTCTTACGTTTAGTTCCTTTCCCAAGTCTGGTCAAACCTAATTCATAGGTTTGCAAGTTGCCAATCAGCTCCGTCAAAGGAATGGTGTCAATGTCCTTTAATTATTCAAACACTATTATCTTGGCATGAAATCTCTTAGAGAGAGATCTGAGCACCTTTCTCACAATCTTAGGCTCGGGAATATGATCACCAAGATTGAATGCTGAGTTCACCATGTCCTTCAGCTTGTCATAGAACTCATCGAATGTCTCATCTTCCTTTATCTTTATCTCCTCAAAGCTAGTCTTGAGCCTTTGGAGCTTTGAATCCTTGACAGCCTCAGTCCCTTCATAGGTTGTCTGGAGGATGGTCCACGCTTCCTTTGCAATTTTAGATAAGGATATTTTCTTGAACTCCTCATTGGACACCGCACTAAATAGGGCACTGTTGAAGTTTGCCGCTTTGATCTTGGCCTCATCCAAATCAGCAGGCACTTCCTTTGGCTTCACCCAGCCAATTTCCATAGCTTGCTAGACCTTTTCATCTAAAAACTGTAAGAAAGCTCTCATGTGTACTTTCCAGGATGCATAGTTAGTGCCATCAAATAAAGGAGGTATAATAAGAGACTGTCCTCTATCCATGACAAACAGGGGTCAATGGATCATTAAAACCTAATCAGAAGTCCCCGCTTTGATACCACTTGTTAGGTTAAAATGAATTGACCCCTTGCAAATTAATTAATGACCCAAGTTAATTAATTAGGTTCAATTACATGCAATAGCGTGGTAGCACAAACAAATCGCCAAATTATCTAAAAGTAGCGGAAAATAAATTTGACACAAGTGATTTGTTTACGAATGGAGAAAACCACCGAGGTAAAACCCCACCGGGTGATTTTAAGGTCACCACTCCCAAGAATCCACTATTATCAATCACAAGCGGTTACAAGTATAAGGAATCTTACCAAACCCTTTGGCCTACCCCGAAATACCAACCTACAGTTGAACCTTTACCCCAATACCCAATTAGACTTGTATTGTAGCGGCAATCTTTCCCTTGATGCACGAATCCCTGTACTTGACTAACCAATGTGCACGAATCCTAGTACGTGACTAACTCCAGCAACTTGAAAAGGTTGTTGGCTGTAAAGTTCTTTAGTTCATCAACGATGAAGATCAGGAAACTCCTTGGTCACAAAACCCTTGGCGTAAAGATGCAGTAGCTTCTTTAAAGAGAATAATGAATTAGGTCACTTTCTGCATGTGTTATCCCTGTATAACGGCCTTTAAAATAAGCCTTATATATTGTCTAGGGTTCTGAGAAAAGAAACCCTACATATACATGTTAGTTAGGGCCAAAAATCAGATCTGGAAATTTTAATTTCGTAGATCTCGACAGATTCAGGTTCTGTCGAGCTTCGTTTTTAAATCTTGATAGATACTGTTTCTATCGAGGTATTTGTCGAGCTTTAATGAACAGCTTTTCTTCACTTGTTTCTTGGTCAGATCTTCATGGCTTTAACACTTGACTTGAACAACATGTTTTTTGAAGTCTTAAACCCATCCTAGATCTACCCAATTACAAGTAAAGTGCAATTTGTCAAAAGATTTGCCAATTACATAAAAAATGTCCCTAGCACATTCTTTTTTCCTTTTAAAAATTCAATGATAGGAATGGTAAAAAAACATGATCCTATACAAGAAATACCAAAAATACATGCAAAACAGTTTTCAGAGGAGGATTTATCTTCAAACAATATGAAGACAATACCAAAGCTCAAATGCATTGAATGGGATCCTACGAAACAGGTTTGTTAATCATTTCAAAGTAGACTCATCATTTACATGAAAATATAATAATACATCATTTACTTTAAAAAAAAAATTATTAACTTCAAAGTTCATTCTAGGATGTTAACTGCTATTGTGTTGCAACAATAAGCAACATTGATACAACAATGGGATGGTATTATATTTCATGCATGTTATGTGGAAAGAAGGTCAAACCATAATCAAGATCGTTTTGGTGCGCAAAATGTGAAACAAAAACAAATCTACCTATCCCAAAGTTAGAAGCACACACATTAGCTACAAAGTTTGCAATTTTTTTATAAACATATTCATCTTACTATAATTACTATACAATTGCAAAATACTTCAGATATAGGATTCAAATTGAAGTTTTTGAATCAACTGACAAAACAACTTTTGTCATATTGATCGAGATGCTGAGAAAATCCTAAATAAATCTGCAAAAGATCTTGCTAAAAAGCAAACTGAGGTTCAACTTATTTAAATTATTAAATTTATTGTAAAACTATTGATTGTAATATAAATTAAAATTCCTAATATGCAGATTGATATTGAAGAAGGAATCCCACGTGATCTTAAAAAAAATTTAGGAAGAAAATACATTTTTCTACTTCGCTTGAATAAATTCTATCTGAAGGATGGTTTTGAAAATTACACAGTTGCTAAGATTTTTGATGCACCTTCAAATGAGAAAAAGGTATGGAAAAAAAAAACACACACACACACACACACAAGCCAGTATGCTATATTATTTCTTTTGCTACACTATACTGATGTAAATAACATGCTAAAATTTAATATGAATGCAGATACCTATTCAAAATCTTAGACAAATCTGCCAGCACAAACTTTGTAAGATCCAGCCAAGAATCTTCCAGTGCCAATTCATCAATGATCAACACAAATGATGCAACAAAAGGAGAAAATGATAAAAGCTCACAAATTGAACAAATAAGGATAGACCAAACTTCAAATGTTGAAGATGGAGAAACAGATGATGATAACATACCCCTCAACATGCTTTACAAGCGTCGACATACTTCAAAAAAGAAGCATTCAAGAAATAATAAAAAAAAACAATATTTCGCAATAAAGCTCTTTATTACATCATGTTAGGTTCTAAGGAATTATGAACTAATGTATTAGAACTCTATTTTGTAATGTTGGCAAACCATGATCAAAACGTTTTAGTCTTGTTTTAGACTTGCTCAAAGTGTGTTTATATGTAAAGTTGGAATCGTGTGTTTTGCAGGATTTACTGTGTAAATCTGCCTGGCTCAATCGATCAAGAATTAGACTCGACCAATCGAAACACGTGCAGATTTATTTTTCTGCAGAAATTCCAATTCAGCCCAAGCCCATTAAGGATTAGAGTTTCAGATCTACTTCTCCTAGTATATAAAGGAAACACTAAGCACGTTTTTAAAAGGCTTTTTAGAGAGAAAAGAGTGTGCCTCTTTTTGTATCTAGGGTTTTATACCCAAAAGCTCTCTAAGGTCTTTGTTGCTCTTTATGCTATGTATGTGAATCTCTTGTGAGATCTAGAGGTGTTTGTCTTCACATATACTTAGGGTTTCCAATCTCAAGATTAATGTCAAGAGTTTGGTGATCAATTCAGTTGCTGATTAAAGAGCTTAAAGATACGCAAGCGAGAGTACTTGTACTTGCTGGAGAATCCAAGAAAGAAGGAGTCCGTGGTCTCGGAGCTTGCACGTGGTCGTGTCAGTAAGTTTTCTACATGAGGTAGCAATAGGATGTTAGTGGTCTAAGTCGCTATTGTAAAACTTCGATTCTTTCATAGTGAATTCAGGTTTACCTTGAGGATAGCTAGGTTAAATCCTCCCTAGGTTTTTACCGGTTTGGTTTCTTGGGTCATCATATCTTTGTGTTCTTTATATTCCGCACTTTACATTGATATGATTATATGATTGTGTTAACCTAGATCTGGAATTTGGACTAAATAATAACTTGACTAAATAACTAAGTTAATCTAGTTGTGTTTTAAGGGGTCTAAAAACGTACACATCACAAAATAAATATCAATAACATGGAATGAATTAACATGTTTTTATCAACTTTTATTATACAATATTACTCTAAAGTTGATTCTCTTTTCCTGATTACTTCAACAAAATAATTATAATGAATATGTATCTGCGATTTATAATTGTTACTTCTTATGATAAACTCAGTACTAACAAAGTTTTATAACAAATATGCTATAATATATATACAATATTCTTCATAAAAAATTGCATAAATCATTACAACATTATCCGTGCATTGCACGGGCAACTTACTAGTATATATAAATGCAAAGACCTCATGTGAGAAAACATAAGGTTCTGCCAAGTGGCGTATTCTATGCAAAGAGAATTGAAATATTCTCAAGTACCACATCAAAGATAAGAAAAAATTAAATATTGACTTTTTCTTTCATTTGGTTCATTGTTTCAAGACTTTTCTAATTAAAAAATAAATATTCTTTGTATCATTTGGTTCAATGTTTCAAGACTTTTCATCTCTCATACATACACACAAAACTCTTTACATTTTAATGCACCATTTTCACCTCTTGTACTTCTACCACTTTATATCTACTTACTCATAGTCCTTCATGCCATCCCATGTCAAATACACACAGGAAAAAAAAAAAAAAAAAAAAAAATGGCATTTACCTTAAATCTGTTGATGACACCTACTTAGCTCTAACATTGTTGTTTCATCTAATTCTAACCCATATGAATTGGCTACAACCAAAGAAGGGGGGCTTGTATTTTTTATTGAGTGACAACGGCAATTACAATTTTGATGTTAAGGTCGGAAGTTGTGGATTTGTGAGCTTTGTAAATGCTATAGATGTGATTGACTATTGGGGTTTGAAATGTATATTTTGTTTTAGAATTAAGGAGAAAGAGAAAAACACATTCTATATCAACTTTTATTCTATAATATTCCTCCAAAGTTTTTTTTTTTTTTTTTTCTCATTACTTCAATTGAATAATTATAATGAATATGTGTATGCAATTTATAATTGTTGCTTTTTATAATGAACTCACTACTAATAAATTTATATAACAATTATGTTATAATACATATCCAACATTCTTCAAAATTATCTTACATAAAATATTATAACATTATCCGTGCATCGCACGGATAACTTACTAATTTATCAAGTTTCTAGTGATAAATCTATTTTGCTTTGGAGGTACCAATCAGTTAAGATATTAGACCCCACTTAATCCAAAACCATTTTTTTTTTTTTTTGAAAGAAAAAATCATGATTTTTATTCATGGACCAGTAAATCAATCATAACTTAATCGAAAACTTTTTTTTTTTTTTAGAAAGTTTCAACCTATTGCATTTGCTTTGATGATAGCTCTTTATCATCAAACTAAGATACTAATTAGTTTTTGGTATAGGCAGGGATTGAAACCCAGATCTCTTATTTAACTATCAGAGATTTTACCAGTTGAGCTAACTGAAACCCACAACTTAATTGAAAACTTAAGTGTATGTGTTTGGCCTAATTATGTTATATTAATTTCTTTAGTTTTTTTTTCCTAAGACTGCCCCTCACTTTTTTTTTCTTTCAATTATTAAGTGGGAGAGTGGGATTTGTATCCAGGTTCTTTCCAGGAGCAAGTCTGAACAAGATTCCCAAGCTACAACAATGCTCCTGGTGGAACTTCCATTTGCACTTGTATCTCAACAACCTCGCCTCGTGTGAATTTCTAAATTCAAATAAGTCAAAACCTGCCGTCGAGGTTCATAGCATCTTCTCAATTCATATAAGTCAAAATCTGCCGTCCAGGTTCATATCATCTTCTAATTTTAAACTTTGAAGTAAAGCAGAGAGGTGGCTTGAATACAATTACAATCTGACGTCCAGCTCACAAATTAAGGGCACCACTCTATCCCAATTGAACTAAACTTTTGGCACAGAAGTTGCATTCATTTTTCTAAATGTATAGTTGCAGGTCTTTTTCAGCTCATATTGCAGATTCCACGGTGAGGTTTTGAGACACAAGTTTTAAATAGTCTTTTTCTGCTGAATCGCATATCCTCCAACTATTTCACTTACCATACATGCATGATGTAAATTTCAGACTGAAAAAAATGTCATAAATACAATATCATTCTTTATTGCCTCTAGGTCTACATTGCTTTATTTTGTGTAATTGAAGGGATGTTGTTTGATAATTCAGACTCTTAAAAAACCGAGATTTTATCACTGCCCTATTTTTATCAATAACTTCTGTCTTTGATTGCCAGATGGTTGATAAATTTCTTTCCTCATTTGAAGTACTTATGTTATTGGAGTCAAAAGTAAAAATTTTAGTATTTGATAATTAAGTATTTTTCAATGGGTGTTGTAACAAGCTTGTACTTGAGTAGTAACGGGTGCTAACTAGCTAAAGTTTGATAATTGCAGAGAAGTTGTGGACTAAACATAGACGTGTACAAGCCCATTGTATGATCTAGTCAAGCCCGAAGTATGATGTATTATCCTAATTCAGGTTCATTCATATATTAAAAAACCTAATCCATTTTTTAAGTGCAAGTAATTAGTCCATCAAACCAAATCACATTAATTCCATGTATTTCTCTTGAATTTTTAATCCTCTTTCTATATTTTTTCCATTTACTTTAACAATTAAAAATCAATTAACAATTAACTATAATCTGCAAATCCACACAAAAGGATAATTAAAAATAATAACTTTAGGCATAAGTAGATTTCCAGTTCTGGAGCCAAAATTGAGATGAGAAGTAGCCCTAGTAAATGATAATGTGGAACAACTCAGGATTGTGCAATGCTTGAGAAGTTAACAATAAAGTCATCAATAATGGTCTGTGATTACATACCTATTATATTTCAGCATGCTTGTGAAACATGCCCTAACATCAGGGGCGTAGCCAGAAAACTTTACTTGGGGGGGCTAAATTGTAGTATTGATATATTAACCATAGTTCATATTAAATACAAAATTATTAACTTTGATATATTGTTATATTCTTAAATATTAATGAACATACAAAAATTATATAGTTTATTATAGACAAAAAAAAAAATCCAATAAAAGAACAATTCACATCAAAATTATGCCCAACAATCTTTAATGGAATAAAGATAGCAATACAAAAATGTGAACAAAAAAATCTTAAATACTCTTATGCATATCAACACACACATAGTGGCAGAAGAAAGAAACAAAAATAATACTAATGGTAAAATAACAATGATGATTGATAAAAGAGAGAAGAAAATGTACTTGCATATTCACTTCTTTAAAGAGTCAAGAAGATGATGTTGCACTAGGAACAAAAACGAATTAATAATTTTGGTTGAGATAGGAGTTTTTGTGTTGAGAAGAAAGAAAATGGGGCAATAGGCTGGCACTAGCAGCTACAACAAAGCTTCGTAGGTACCTAAAGATGAAAAAAAATTGAAATTATGTTGGGAAATGGATTGTCAATGATGCTAGAGAGTGAGTTATTATCCATTGGATTAATTATAATTTTTTTTGGAAAATGTAGAAGATCAACTATTAGTCATTATCTTTTGGACTAACTATAAATCTTAGGAATAATTGGAGTGGACAGGTAATAAAGTTTTGAACAATTAAGGAGGCCAACTAAAAATCCATTGGACTAACTAGAAATCTTAGAAATAATTGGGGAGGGGGGGGGGGGGGGGCGGCAGGTTCTAATTTTTTGGGAGGGCTATATCCTATTACTAGTATAGTAGGAGGAAAAAAAAAAATTGGGAAATGTAGCTCCGCCCCTGCCTAACATCCTCAGAAAAAAATTAAAGTACCTTCACTTTCCATCATATGGTAAGTGGGGCAAATTACACAGAGCCAAGAACTAAAAGTTGGGAATTTCAACAACTTTGTTGTACTAAAATTATGATTTTTCTCCTGTGTGTGTGTTAAGATGTTCCTCATGGACATATCAAGTGAGCTAGCTTTTTGCACTTCTTTATGAAAGTTCTAATTTCATTCTTTTTTGTCTCCTAATCAATGTAATTAACTACTTGGTTCATAAATTATTTAGTCAGGAGCAGATAGAAACAAGCCTTGTGAGTTGCAATTGAAAATTTTCATGCTTGATTCACACATCTGCCACGAGTGTTACACAATGATATATGTAAGGACCAGATTTGGCCCAATACCCCTACAATATACATAGTAACATAAGAAAAAAGATTGTTAAGCATTGAAAAAAAAAAAAAAAAGACTAAGAAGATAGTGCAATAATAGACATCCATAAAAATAGCATTATGGCAGAGTAACTTGATTTTTTCCACCAGTTAACTAATAATTACTAGTTTTTTAACATATGACAAATTCGTTGACGCATTGCATTCCCTTTTAAAGATATCTTTGAAGAATCATCTTGAAGACAACTAACATCTAGATATTATGTTTAATGTATGTGTTTGTCCAAGCGTGTTATGGTGCTTAAGTGCCCATATTTCAGAACCAATGTCTATCACTTGGATTCAACTTTCCTTTCCAACTTCTTGTAAAAAAATAAAAATAAAAATAAAAAAATCTTAAGAAATTAATATAACATAATTGAATTCAAACACAGACTAATTAAGCTTTTCAATTTAGTAGTGTCCCAATCTCAAGATTATACCTTCCCCCAAACCAAAACGGATTTATCACCATAGGTCCATAAACAAAAAACAAATACAAAAACAAAACAGTAAAGGCTTAAGTTACCAGCTAGGATAATCAGGGAAGAGAGGAGCACTGATCCCTCAGACCAAAGCATAGCACAACAAATCAACCACTTTTCTCAATTAGTTGTTGGGAATGGGTCCAGACTCCAGAGGTGGATAGACTTGGAGCTTACATCCATCCCTCATCTGCAACTATTGAAGCCTCTTTGCCAATTTTGGATTGGGATGTAAAACTTCATATAGTTCAGGGATTTCAACTGCCTTATCTAAACCGCCTATGTCCGCATATGATTCTAGTGGAGCCTTCTCAACCTTCATCACAGACACAATTGGATCAACTTAATTTGTCTTATGAACCAATTACTCATCTAAGAACCAAACCAATAGCGAAACTAAATAGGCCATCAAGTTAGGCAAGTCTTCTTGCATGACAGTCTATCAAGATAAATAGGAGGTATGTTATCCAACAATTTTAGCAAAATTAAGTTCTAAAAAAAGAACAAAACACTCTCAACTATTTGAACAAACAATTTGTGTGCAAGTAACAAAAAGTTTTGGGTGAATTACCTGAGAAATTTTATCCTCGTTAATGTGGGTATCTGAAAAAAATGGTTTTATCAGGAGGAGCAGCCACGGGGTTTCACTCCTTAAGGCCTTTTCCATTGGACTCTGAGTCTGACTCCTTGGTTATGGCAGTGGTGTAAATAGCTGGTGCTAATATGTACCCTTAGTTGTGTAGGACTGTAATTTTCAACCCGCTAGACGTTTCTAATTTGCTTAAGTTTTAGAATCTAGCTAGGGATGAACACGTGTATGGAAGAAGATAACTCTACTGTCTTTATTTGCTTTTCAAAGAGAAATCCAGACATGATTTATTCACCAGGATGAATATTCGTGGCATGGTACCCCATTTTGACACAAAAATTGAGAAATTTTGGGACATAACAAAAAAATTGGGAGTCTTTTGGCTCAATATTATAAAAATTAGAGTTTATTGGATTTATGTGTACTGTGCAAAGTTTTTTTAGCTGAGGAGAGATGCAAATTTCAGTATTGGTGTTGTCGAAATACGAGTAAAATAAAAAAGAGAAGCTTCAGTAGAGGTGTTGCCGAAATTCAAGAAAAAGTAGAGACAGAAACTGACATCAATTTCGTCAATTGGATTGCCGAAATTCAATTGTCATTTTGCTTCTGTTAGATTCTTTTTTCCGTTAGTTTTCCGTTTGGTTATTTTCTTCATAGTTTATTTTTGTTTAAAAAATAAAGCAAAGCAACCCGGGGGGATTAAACCCTTGAGCAAGAGTTATTCCATATAAGAAGCATCCAGTAGACTACCGCACAGCATGTTTAATCTATGTGGAATCTAAATTAACTTATTCTAAAACTGTTAGATATTTCAAGTTTTCAAAAACACAAAAAAACACACATTTTTTTTATACATATACTTTCCAAAAATTGATAGTTATGATAACAAGAATGGTAAATTCTAATTATATTTCATCCACGATGATGTCAGAATTAATTAATATTAACTAAATAAAAAATAACAATTGAAACTAATTTTTTTTTCCTAAAGGTTAATGATTTACATTCATCATAATTTGAAATTTTTACATTTTCCAATTACAAAAATACCCAGGGTATGATGAGATTTAGGCATTTATGGGTGAAATAATTTTTTTGCATAATTCTCATCACACCCTAGTTATTTTTGTGATTAGAAAATGTAGAAATTCCAAATTATAATGAATGTAAATCATTAGCCTTCAGGAAAAAAAAATAGAAAGGTCTCTAAGTACGTGCGTGATAAGTATTAATAATCCCAACCATACAAAACTTGAGGATAGCACTGTAAAAATACCTTGAGATGTGATAAAAAAATTTATTTCACCCACAAACACATAATATTCATCATATGTATTTTATGATTACAAAACGTAGTAATCTCTTAAAAAAAATAGAAAGCCTCTAAGAAGAGCGTGATAATTACAGAATACTAGCTTTTGAGCACGCACTCGTGCGCGTGCTCAGAGGTTTTTCTATTTTTTTTGGTAAATATTAATAATTTACATTCATTATAATTTAGAATTACTACATTTTTCAATTACAAAAATACCTAGGGGTGAGATAAAAAAATTATTTCAACCACAAATGCATAACACTCATCATACCCCTAGGTATTTTTTGTGATTGAAAAATGTAATAATCCCAAATTATAATGGATGTAAATTAATACATATTAAAAAATATGTTTTTTTTTTTAATTTTTACTCTTGAAATAAAATATTATTTTCCAAAAATTTAAACTATATTACCAAGTGTTCCCTTCTACCCATTCCATTCCCTCTCACTTAAACTCCCAAACAAATGAATGGACTTTCTATTCCCTCCATTAAAACTCCCAAACAAGAGAAGGGAAGAATATTCTAAAATTATTCTTTTTATTCATTTCCATTCCATTCCATTCTCTCCTCCCAAGCGGGCCCTAAGTTTTCTTTTCTATGATTCAAAAGCAGATGTGAAAATTTTCCTATTTGAATAAGACCTACCCTTCATCCAATTCTTGATACTAATTCATGTTTTGGCTAATGATAAAGAACAGGACAATGTAAATGACGAAGGGAATGAGTATTCATCAAACCTTCAAACTTGATGAAAATCTTTTCAATCCAATCCAATCCAATCCAATCCAACATGATGTTTTGGGGTTGGTTTTTGTGGGTTGGATTAGAATTTTATTTTGAACCTTAGGTTGAGTTTGATAGGTATTTTTTTTGGACACCCATTTGACCCAACTCAACCCGATATCATCTATAAGATTTTTTTTTTTTTTATTACCTCTAATATTATTTTTTAGTTTGATTAATTTTGGTATTTTAATAATTAGTTTTGATGAATTTGGAAATTTAGAATATTATTTAAGCATATTATATGAATTGCAATAATTTATTATTAAAAAAATGTAAATAATTGATGAAAGCCTATTTTTTATATGACATAAAACATGTATGCACAACCCATTGACCAACATAACTCAACACAACTCATGGGTTGGTTTCTACACATGTGATTGGTTGTGAATTTCTCAACTCGACCTTATCAGGTTGGGTTGAAAAAAGTTATTTAATTCGACTCATGCATACTCTTAATAAAGGATTGAAGTTAGGGTTCTTACAACAAAGGGGAGATAGAAGCAAGTTTTGAGGCTTTTAATTTTTTTTAATTTTTATTTAATAATGGAAAAGTTCTATGGCCTATAGAAACATTTATTTGTACTCAAAATAAATTTGAGCTCTTTCATCTATTTTTTTCTTTTAGCCAATTACCGAGCTTTGATTATTAAAATTTATTCAAAGTGCATGGAATGCTGGAATTCCAACTTGTACATCTCTCTCTCTCAATGTCTTGAGAATTATAGAATTTTCTTTTTATTGTAATATTCATAGGATTTAGTAATATTTTGATTTTTTGAATCCTTATTCTTTCTAATGAAAATTAGTGTTTGATTGGGCGTGTGAGCACTCAAAAGTGTGACTTTCGATTGTCAACATATAATGTGAGTGACTTTTAAGTAGACATGGCAAAACGGGTTAGAATTTTCTGACCCGACTTCACCCAAGCTGAACCTGATTTTTTTGACCTGAAACAAAAACGGGTTGACGCGTGACTCGTCCCGTGCTTTTTGCGAGTCAACCCGACCCGACCTGCGACCTAACCCAAATCCGAACCATTTAAAAAAAAAAAAATTTTTGGTAAAAAAATAATAAAATTAAGACAATATTAGTTTAATTGTTTGTTGTGAGTTTTAAGGAAACAATTGAGACATTTACATAACTGCATGCAAATTAATTGAAAGATGAATGGTTGAGCATTCTGTAATGAGTAAAGTTTTTAGATATCAAATAGCAAAGTACATGCCAAGATAATCTAGTTAGAGTATAGTTAAAAACATAAATTTAAAATTGTAGACATGTGTGAGAAATATTCACAAGTGTGAAAATAGTGAAGTCAAAGTATCAAATTAACATAAATTATGAATGCTTAGACCTATTTTTTAACAATTTATGTCCAAAATAAACGGTTTTTCAAAATAAATTATGATATTTTCTAGAGTGTGTGTTGCTTAACAATGATATGATATTCATAAAAGAGACAATGTATAAATAAGTAAATAATCAAACTTTAATATATATCTCAAATTGAAATAGTGTGCAAACCATAATTGACAACAGATTATAAAATTAATTTTCAAAATTGTAAATTTCTTATATGTTTTTATTTCTTGTCAAATGAATTATCCAATAAGTCATTTGTAGTTTTGTTTTATATTTTGGAATGTTGATATTTTGTAGAAATAAAACTTGTGTATTTATTTTACTTATCTTTGTGTTATTTTGTTTTAGATAGCAATGTTAGGATTTGTATAATTTTAAAATTATTGAATAAGTATTAATAAGTGTAGTTCATTCTTGATATAAGTGGTGAATTCAAAGTAATGCATTTTATATCAAGTAATTTGTTGCATGACTTTCCAAATGGAAAATACATGTTGTTTTCTTTAAAAAAAAAAAAATTCATGCAAAATATACGGGTCAACCTGACCTGACCCATAACCCGATTGACCCGAACCCATTTTAACCCGCTTAAAATGACCCGTTTTAACCCACAACCCGTTTAACCTGCAACCCATTAACCCGACCTAACCCAACCTGACCAGCCAGTTTTGCCATATCTAGCAGTGCGCCTGTGCAGCAGTGCAAATCAGCAGTCAGCAGATGTGAGATGTCCAGCGTCCAGCCTGTACTCTATCATCCTATGGCTAAGTTTTAAAGAAAAAAGGCGTGTCCTATCATAGCACAAAAAGGTACAATTAAGAGAGGGACAGAAAAGGGTACTACCATAGCAGAAAAACGTGTCCCATGATCAGGACAAAAACTATCTCAGTTGATACTTGATAATTCCAACCAGGACACAGCTATCCACCATAAACATCTCAGAATATACAGAAGACAGAGATAGAGATCAAATTTTAGTTCACCAGAGTTCTTGACTATGTTGTATGGACATGTATATGTACGATGCGGGTACAAGTATAGGTGCACGCCATTTTTTTGAAAAATTAGAATACGACATATCTAGGGTATGACAATTAATTATTAATTAATATTTATTTATAGTTATGTTTTAAATATTTTTGGACATAATTTTTATTTATTAAAAGTTTTAAAATTAGTAAAACCGATCAATCAATTTTTTGGTACTTATTTTACCTACAGTGTTTCAATTTAATGAATGAAAAAAAATATTATATCACTGCAATAATACATAACCAAATAAATTATTTTACCTAATGATATTTCAACTTAATAAATATATACTAAATAGACAAATTGCTCACAGCCAGCAAGAAAGTCACAACAAATAAAATAAGTCACTACAAATGCTAAGCTAAACAACAAAACAAATAAATATTAAATAAACCAAAAAAAAAAAAAAAAAAAGGTCACAACTAAAAATGCTAAACAAGAAGTCACAACGTAAGTAAAAAACAAGAGAGAAAACCCAAACGCCAAAAGCAAAATAAAAGAGAAAAGAAAGAAGAGAAAACCCAGGTTGATATCAACACCTAAACCAAGTCATATACCCTTTTTTTTTTCCTTTTTTCTTTTTTTTAAGACAACCAAGTTATATACGGGTCATATCTATCTTATTATTTTAAAAATGTTAAACTATTTACATATAATATGTTATTAATAGAAATGCATTAAAATGAATCAAATGATAAGTGACCATTAATATTTTATTTATTTATTTTGTAGGATTGTTCATATTAGTTGTGAGTTTGTTAGTTTATTTTGAATTATTTTATTATAATTTAAATCATGGAATCATAAAATATATATATATATATATATATAAAAATTTGTTAAGTTTTGTTGCAGAAGTGTTTTATCTACAAGGGAGAGTAAGAGTTTAGGTTAATTCCCCTGCCCATCTTTTGGTTCATTTGGCAGTTTTGTTCAATTGGACAAGGCTGGCTCAACTAGGGCTGTTAATAAGCCGAGCTTTGTCAAGTAGTGCATGTTCAAGCTTAGCTCGTCAAGAAAAATTAAAAGATCAAGCTTGGCTCGAGCTCTTGACAAGCCTAAGGTGTTTGAGCTTGAGCTCGTGAGAAAGCCAAAAAGCTTGAGCTTGACTTGGCTTGGTTTGATTAATTAGTTAAGCAAGGCTCATGCTTAATATCAAGCTCAAACTCGAGCTCAGATTAAGCTTTTGAGCTTGAGATCTAAAAAAATTATATTATCAAATGCATAAATCTCTAAAATTAAGAAAAAAGAAAAAGAAAATAGTATACTCATTTTATCATGCATCTAGTCTTACTTATGGTTGGCCATTATTCAAATTAAAAAATTACATAATTATATTCATTCATTCATCATTCCTTGTCTACAGTTTCAACAATTGTTCAAAATACATTTATTACATTCACGTTAGATGGTGAAGAACTAGAAAAATACTTGTTTGTAACTATTATGAATAAGAAAATACTAACATGTTTCATAACTTTACTTTAGATGATTGATAGGGAAGGATTATATGTGGTCCACTTAATTAATTAATTTATTTTTAAATGTAACTATAGTCTAAACTCTAAAGTCGTTCTTGGTCAGTTTAGAAGGAAGGAAAAAATTAAGGTAATGGGTAGTGGTCTCATGTTGCCATCTCATTATTAAGATATGTGTAATGAGTATATTTAGCTAGCACATATAAACTTATAAATGGGAGAAAATGGGTATTTGCTCATTTTGCCAAAACTTTTCAGCAAAATGCCCTATATCTGAAACTAATTAGGGAAATGCCTATTTTTGAAACTCGATTTTCTAAAAATCGAGTTTTAATTTAAAACACGATTTTTGGACAATCGAGTTACAGCGAACTAAAAATTAAAAAAATTAAAAAAAAAATTTCTGGAACTTGAGTTCCTTGTAAAGTACTTGAGTTCCATTAACTCAAGTACCATGTGAAGTACTTGAGTTCATGGAACTCGAGTTCCTTGAAAAAATTCAAGTGGAACTCGAGTTCCAAAAAAAAAATTTCCTAAGTCCATGTTCGCTATAACTCGATGTTCCAAAAATCGAGTTTTACATTTGGAACTCGATTTTTAGAAAATCGAGTTTCAAAACAGGGGCATTTCCCTAATTAGTTTGGGAAATTGGGCAAAATGCTGGAAAGTTAGTGTGAAATGGGCATTTGCCCATTTGGCCCTTATAAATGAGTTTATACTTGAATTGTTTTGTATCAAGCCTAATAGCTCACAAGCTTGCTCGTGAAATTTTTTTTTTTCTTGGGCTTGGCTTGTTTATTAAATGAGCTTAAAACTAAGACTCAAGCTATTTATAAACATACAAACATGAACGAACTTTTTATCAAGCCGAGCTCGAGTTGTTCATGATCGGCTTGGTTCATTTAAAACCCTAGCTCAAGCAATGGCGACTCTAGGAATTTCTTTTAGGGTGGTCACTAAGAAATTTAAATTATACAAAATTTAATAAAGTGATAACTTGAATATTTGCTACAATTGTGAGTCGAGTCACTAAGGAGAGTAAAATTGTTGTGACTTCAAAGCCAAAAAGAATATAACTGTCATAACCATCAAGGAGAACTGACAACCACCATTTTTCTTGGTACCATTTTTTAGGGAAAAATGAAATTAAAGATTATTTTTATTGAATAGGTTGAATGAACTACAAATTTGAATGTTTAGCAATTTTTATCTTTTTGTTTTATAGTAGGCTTTTTGTTGAATAATTAGATCACTTGTTGTTCTTTGGTCTTATCTTGTTTTTTTTTAGTTTATGTTTGTTGTTATTTGGGCTAATATTTATTGTTGTAATTTAAGTTTTTTTTTTTTTTTTTTTTTTTTTTTAAAGTTATAAAAGGGATTAAGGATTATGTTTGAGGAGTAGAATTAATTTTAGAGTAATTTTATGTCCACAATATTTTTACAATAAATCTTATGAAAAAAGCTATTATTGGTAGGTAAAAAAATAATATCAGTATTAAACCCAAATTAGAATCAGTAGCAACTTATCACATTGAATTTGTTGTAAAATTATTATAAAAATGTTGTGAATGTAGCATTATTCTTAAGGTAGTCACAATAAATTAGTTTAACATATAAATTTTTTTTTTTTGGCGCATGTATATATGCTATTTTTTGCAGGTCAGGGTGGTCCTGTGACCATCCTGGCTTGCATGTAGAGCTGCCAGTGAGCTCAAGCGTTAGACAGAGACGGTAACAAGTCCTCTCCCTTTTTGTAATCTTGTCTTTGTTTTCAATAAAGTGATTATTTAGTACAAAAAAAAGGGAGGGTAAGGCTGAACAACCAACACTGAGTTGGCCCATGGGCGGTGCAACACTACTATTCTCAGGGGGTTCAAATGAATCCCCTGACTTCCCCCCAAAAAAAAAATTTATATATAAAAAATATTTTTTTTGTTATTTTAATACTATAATTTTTTTCTTAAAAATATATTTGCACACCCTAACTTAAATTTTACACACCCTTATTACAAGTTTTTCCAACTCTAAGAATAAAAAGTAAATGTTTGTAAATTGTAAATGTCATTATTTTTTATAAATTTATATTATGTGTGTGAGTGTGTCTAATATTGATTGTGTGCATTATTTTTTGTTATACTAATATTATTTGTGCGAATTATGATGTGTGTGGATATTTGTGTGTAAATTATAATATAAATATATAATTTAATAATTAGGAAATAGATATGGTTTGTTACGTATGTGTGTATACTGTTATCATGTTATAATAACTTTTTGTTAAAACGTTAGTAAAATTCAAGAAAAAAAAACGTAAAGTTAGTGATTGTCCAAGTATTTGATTGGTTAAGTAGACACTAGTGTATAATTTTATGTATGAATGAATGTAGTTGTGTACGTCAATATTTAATACAAAGCCAATGAGTTTAGTTTAGTCATTTAGTTTAAAATATTTTTATAAAAACAATAACAAATAGATAATAAAAATTGCATAAAAATAAAAATGTTAGATAAACTTAACAAAATAAAATGATTATAGGCTCATAGCTACTCACGTTGGCAATAGATACTTATAATGAACTATCATATAACAATTCAAAATTTGAATACTTGTAGAAGAAAATTGTAAAACTTCATGTATTATTATTATTATTTTTTTTGGTCGATAACTCGATATATTCAAGTTCTTTTTTTATTAAAATTTTTTAATGACCCCCCTAAACAAAATTCCTGGAGCCGCCACTGAGTTGGCCTAGTACTGCGCCAATCGAACCAACAAAGAGGGCTACCGACGAACCGACCATCCTTCCCTTCAAAATTTTGAAATTTCTTCAACTCAGATTCAGTCTCTTTAATTAGATCTTCAATTTCTTTAACCCAAATTCTTAATCTCTTTTGTCTTTAAAGTTTATTGAATCGACCACAACTTTATAAACAGGTCATAAACATTGCTTTCTACACCAATTTTCCACCTAATAATTTTTGTATTCACTCTTCAAAGAGCTAGACATTTGGTAAACCCAGCAACCAAAAAAAAAAAAAAAAATTCCATTTAGTTCAAATTATAGTAAAAAATAATATGGATAGTGGTAAAAAAAAAAATTAAACATTGGGTAGGGAAAACGAGATTGAGATCTATAGCAATAAACAGTTGAAATTGAAAGTTGCAAAAAATAACTTTCAATCTCAACTACTAAATAAAAAATATTAAAAAAAGTATAAAGTTAAAATTAAAAACTTAAAAATATAAAAATATTTGTGAAAGAAATTGGGTTATTGTATTTAGATTGCACCTGAAAAATAATATTTTTGTAGTAGTACTCTAGTTATGTAATATATTATATGCCAGTTTAAAAAATTCAATATACAAATTTTATATTTGTGTGTTCCAATAAGTAATACTGTTTTCTTAAAAAAAAAAAAACCAGCAGAAAACGATAAGAATAAAAAATACTACATTTTATTTTTCTTTTGTGGTTGGAAAGGGGTCAGGAACCTTCCCTCGTTTCATAATTTTCACCTTCATCCTTCCTGACTTTCCCTTCCCAACAGGCAACAACCCCTCTCCCCACTGAGAAAATATCTTTAATTTTTGTACAAGTTTTACCTACAACAGAGTGAAAATAAGCAGGCATGGCAGATACTGTTGTGACTTTCTTGTTGCAGAACCTGACTCAGTTGCTCATCCAAGAATCAAAATTGCTAAGTGGAGTGGAGGATCAAGTCAGGTTACTTCAGAATGAGCTGTCTCTAATCAATGTCTTCCTCCAAAATTCTGAAGGGAAACGACATGATAAATTGGTGAAGGAGGTTGTAAACCAAATCAGGGACGTAGCCTATGAGGCTGAGGATGTTATTGATACATTCATCATGACTGTGACAGAGCACAGGAGAAGAAGCACGCTGATGAAGGTAGTCCGTTCCTTTGACCGATCAAGTGCGCTTCATGAGGTTACAAACAAGATAGAGAGGATCAAGATCATCATCAAGGAAATTTACGACAATAGGAGCAAGTACGACATAAGAGAAATAGCTGAATCATCTGGAGGAGATGCAGAAGCAGAGGAGATACTGCACAAACGCAGGAGATATGTAGAGGAAGATCAAGTGGTGGGCTTTGGTCATGACACTGAGGCATTGGTGAAGCAGCTTGTTGAAGGGAGTTTGCAACGTAATGTTGTTTCAATCATTGGCATGGGTGGCTTAGGCAAAACAACTCTTGCTAGGAAGATCTACAACAATTATCGTGTCAAGAGTCACTTTGATTTCTGTGGGTGGGTTTATGTCTCTCAAGAATACAGAGTCAGAGACTTGTTGCTTGAAATTTTGAATGGCGTGACACCAACGCCAAAACTGAAGAAATTTGTGTTGAAAGCAGAATTGAAAGAGGAATTGCTCGGCCGTTTGAAAGCTAAGTATAGCTCGAATAAAAATAAATTGAAAGGGACACTAATTGAAGACCTAAAAGTTATCGAGGAAATGAAGGATGAAGAATGCAGAAAGGCACTGTTTGAGTTCTTGGAACACATACAAGACCATATTTTGAAAGATTCGTTGTTAGATTTTGTGAAAGATATTTACAGAAGGAATGGTGGAGGATGGGAAGATATGAATGATGATGAGTTGAGAAGTGTGATGTCCGAATTCTTGAAAGGCAAGAGGTACCTATTTGTCATGGACGACATCTGGAAAACTCAGGTATGGGAAGAGGTACATGCTGCATTTCCTAATAAGTCAAATGGGAGTAGAATATTGATCACTAGCCGAATAAAATTAATAGCAGTACATGCAAGCAGTCTCGATAAAGGGATTCATCCTAATCCCCCTTATGAGCTCCCATTTCTTAAAGAAGATCAAAGTTGGGAACTCTTCTCTAAGAAGGTGTTTTGGGGAGCTGAATGTCATCTAGAACTTGAATCTCTAGGGAAACAAATTGTGAAAATTTGCCGTGGTTTACCACTTGCTATTGTGGTATTGGGGGGTCTTTTGGCGAATAAGGAGAAATCACATCGAACATGGTCAAAATATATTGGCCATGTCAATTCATATCTAACTGAGGATAGATCAAGTTGCCTGGACATATTGGCTCTAAGCTACAATCACTTACCCCGTCGCTTGAAATCATGTTTTCTATATATTGGTATATACCCAGAAGACTTTGAGATACCAATGAGGCAGCTAATTCGACTTTGGGTGGCAGAGGGATTCATACGGTCAATTGGGAACAGAAATATGGAGGATGTTGCTGAAGACTACTTGGAGGAACTCATTGATCGAAGCTTGATTCAAGTGGCAACGAAAAGGCTAGATGGAGGAGTCAAAACATGTCGTATCCATGATCTTCTACGAGATCTTTGTATATCGGAGAGCGCAGAAGAGAAGTTTCTCGAGGTTCGTTCAAATTTTAATCTTTCACCCATGAGCAAATCTCGTAGGATTTCTATCCACTATGCCAACCATCGTTCCATTTCTTCCAGCCCTTGTGAACTTTTAAATAGTCGTTCTTTATTAGTCTTCGGGGGGGTTGGTGGGATTGAGAATCCTCTTAATAAACTGTGTGAAAGTAACAAGTTGGTTCGGGTGGTAGAGCTCAGCAATATGGGCATTTGTTGCAGAATCCCCAAAAAGATTGAGTACCTGATCTTTTTGAGGTACTTGAGCATTCAATCTGGTGTGGTTCATGTCATTCCTAAGTCCATATGCAACCTTGCAAATCTAGAGACGCTGGACATGAGAGCTTCTACAATACAATGCTTGCCTGTGGGGATATGGAAGTTACAAAAATTGAGAAATTTGTACCTGGATGGGCCAACAACTCTTCCTAGTATTGACAATGAAGCGGCTTTACACAATCTCCAAGTCCTAACTGGCATAATTTTAGACCCAGACACTGAGAGTCTCTTTGCAAAGGACAAATTTCCCAATGTAAGAGTATTAGGATTGCGTTCTTTACCTTGGGGGACGTCAGGGCTTTTGTCATGCCTCCATCCCTTGCTTCATCTACAAACCTTGAAGTTTTATATTTTCTGTGAGCTTTCAACTCCAATTTCATTCCAGCTGACCCTCACCAAGATAACCTTGCAGAATGGGGGAGTTTTATCTTCAGCCACCATGAGATTGTTGGGTAGCCTTACCAACCTTCGTATTCTCAAAGTAGTAGGAGGTGCCAGAATCATACTCGATTGCAATGAAAGTAGTTTTTGTCAACTTGAAGTCTTCAAAATGGTAAAAGTAGATGATATACAATGGACTATGAAAAAAGGTGCAATGCCAAGCCTTCAACGTTTAATCATCGAGCGTTGCAATTTTCATGAGATGCCCCCGGACGAGCTATGGTGCTTGACTGCCTTGCAGGATGTGGAAGTTTTATATCCCTCTCAGCAATTAGCAAATATGCTTCAGCAGTTGCAGATGAAGTACGGATGTAAGCTACATGTCTATCCACCACTGGACCCAACAAATTGAGAAAAGTTGATCGGCTGAGGTCTGCTTGAGGGATCAATGGGCCGTTGTTTTGTCCGTTCTTTGGCGTTTTTATGGTATGATACGACATGTACTCGTTACTTTCTTCTTCTTTTTTGAGAAAACTTGTTATTCCCTAATTAAGCTTTTAAGCCCTTACTTTTAAAAAAAAAAAAAATGCCCATAATTTATTATATATATATATATATAGTCATAAATCCATTTTGGTTTGGAGGAAGGTACGAGGGACATTACATAATCTAAAAGCTTAATAAGTATGTGTTTTGGTTCAATTATATTATATTATATTTTAAGTTTTTTATTCCCTTGTATATTAGACTTCGTCTCTTTTTTTTTTCTAATTAAATTTTTTTTTTTTTTTTTTTTTTTTGGTGAAACAAGTAAGGAGGGGGAATTTGAATCCAAGTTCTCTCTATGAATGAGATTGAATAGTATTACTATGCCACAAGATGGAATAGTATTACTAAGCCACAATTTTCTTTGCAGAAATTCTCATTTGCATATGTATATACAACAATTTCCCCTTGTGCAAATTTCTAAATTGGTATTTGAAATTGACGTGACAGCCTTTGGTCCTGAAATAATAAACATTGAATATAATATCTAGAGGTTAGTTTTGTCTTCGAGTTGATTCTTCAAAGATATCATGGAAAGATAATGCAAGGGATCGACAAATTTGTCATCTGTTTTGACAGTGAATTCTACTTGTGATTGTACCCAAAACTAGTTCTTATTGTTATATCATCGGTATATCATATGATTCATATGAGTTTTGAATAAAAATTTAGTTGACTTGCCATGATGCTATATTCATGGATAGCTATTATTGCCCTATTTTTGTAGTCCTTTTTGTTCTCTCTCTCTCTCTCTCTCCCCATGCTTAACAATCTTTTTTCTTTTGCTGCTCTGTATTTCAATGTGTAACAATCATTTTGGAATGTGTGAACCAATCATAAAAGATTGTGAATTGGAAATTGATAATTAAGCTACGTCATTGTTGTATTAGGAGATGAAAAAAGAATGGAATTAGAACTTTCTTGTAAAAGTACAAAAAGCTAGCTCAGTTGATAGTTCTAGCGATGACAATTACACTAGTTTTCCATTAGAAACATCTTAACAAACACTCTGCACTCACATACAGGAGAAATATCAAATTTCAATACAGCAGAGTTGTTGAAAATAAGTCAATAGCTGTGTCCTAACATTTAGTTCTTGGCTCCGTGTAATTTGCAAAGACGCCTTGTTTGAGTTCTTGGAACGCATACAAGATCAAGAATTGAATAAATTGTTGTCAGATTTCGTGGAAAAAAGCTACAAAAAGAATGGGGAAGAATGGCAAGATTTGAATGTTGATGAATTAAAAAGTTGTTCGAATGCTTGAAAGACGAGGTACCTCCTTGTCATGGAGGCAAAATTTGCCAAACACATTCATCAACGTGTCTACATACAAATCATCCACTTGCCATTACATTCATTTTATCAATGTTTTGAATTTCCACAAAGAATCAAAATAGTGCATATACGAATTGTAAGTGTGTGAGTCACTTATATTATCATGATGTTGTGGTCAAAGTTAGTGGCAAACTTATTGAACTCAACCAATTGTTTTTGCCTCAGAGAAGATGGCTATTAGCATTCCAAGTCATGAAGTTTAAATGGCTATGGGAAATTATCATAATGTATCAGCTGCTATGCCCCAAAAATAGCAGTTGCTCCTACCTTCATTGCATCACATCAGCTATATCATATTATGTTTAATAAGGAAAGAAATAGAAAAATATGAAATTTAAAACTCAAGTATAGGAGTATTGTTATGTTTTGTCTAAAACTCATGTACACAATATTCTAGACCTTCAATGGGAGACAATTCTAAAAAGAAAATCAAGTAGTTGAAAGAAAGTAGCATAATCCAAAATCTAAAACTAAAAACCCAGCTATTGTTCATGTACACAATATTATAGATAGATATTCAAGAATCAAGAACAGCCAGCACCTTCCCCACTTTTGCAGAAAATACACAATGGTTGTGGTATCAATGGGAAACAAAAACTCCCCCAATTTCGTCTTTCTCTTTTCACCCCTTTTCCCTTGACTGCTTCCTTTTAAGAGCCTAAGAGTGTCAAATTTTATATAGAAGATTAGTTGCTAATGATCAAAACTTTACTTTAATACTTTTATCCTCTGTCTTTTACTGAAAACTTTCTCTTGAGCATTTGTGACGAGTTTGAACTTTGTTTGTGAGTTCGAACTCATGGAGAGTGACTGTCTAAGTCATTTGCACCGACGGATTCATTCCAATGAAGGCGAAATCGCTTTTTAAGGACAGCGGATTTAGTTCCATGCCTCGGCGATAAGTTTTAGTTAATCCTTAATTTATACGTTTTTGCTATTGTCTATTATTAATATTGCCTTGTAATTTTGTTAATTAATTTGAGCAATCTTCAACACTATATTTCCAACACGGATTGCAACAAATGGTTTCTGAGTCCAATTCATTTGAAAAACGAATACAATTGTTGTTTGATTTATTTGTCAAAATGTAGGACTGTATTCTTTGGAGAATACCATTGCTCAATTCCTAGGGCAAATATGACCAAGAGGTCTCCTTATGTTCTAAGACTTAATGACACTCAAGCTTCTCCTTTCCTTAACATGTCCTTTATCGATGAGAATCAATGGCTTCAACCCTACATTTAGGCCTATGTACTATGATAATATAATTATCTAAATTTTATTTTCTCATTTTTACATGGAGAAGACCACGACGGAAATGTAACAATAATTATAAAATGGCTTGGTCGATATAATGTTAGGGACATAATTATGTAATTGGCTAATCCTTTGACAAAACGCACTTTACTTATAATTGGGTAGATCTAAGATGGGTTTAGTACTTCAAGAAACAAGTATTCAAGTTTAGTGTTGAAGCCATGCAAATATAACCAAGAAACAAGTGAAGGAAGTGCTATTCATTAAAGCTCGACAGAAGTCTTGACAGAATCCTTTCTATCGAGAATTATTGCTGAAGCTCGACACAAGCTGTATCTGTCGAGAATTACGAAATTAGGTTTTCCAAATCTGATTACACGCATATCCTTGAGTATTTGTGTAGGGTTTCTTTTCTAACAACCCTAGACATATATAAGGATTATTTTAAGAGTTATCACAAGGTGATGCAAGGTGTTGCAAAAGAATAATCCATGCATATTGTGATTGGAAGCAAAAATTGCTCTAGCTCATCATATTCTCTGTAGAAGCTACTGCATCTTTACGCCAAGGGTTTTGTGACCAAGGAGCTTCCTGATCTTCATTGTTGATGAATTGAAGAACTTTGCAGCCAACAATCTTCCTAAAGTTCGTGTGTTAGTCACGTACTGGGATATGTGCATCATTGGTTAGTCACGTATTGGGATTCGTGCATTGAACAGAGAGATTGCCGCTACAATACAAGTCCAATTGGGTATTGGAGTAAAAGTTCAACTGTAGGTTGGTATTGAGTACTAGGATTCCTTTTACTTGTAACCGCTTGTTGGTGTGCTGTCACAGGCAACCAAAAATAAAACCTATACTCCTAAAAGTACATGTAGTGGTGTGAGTAAGGATCATTCCCACGGGAGAGTATCTAGCATAGTTTTATGCTACATGAACAAGGATGAGGGGCGGGGGGGGGGGTTTGAGTATAACGAAAACAATTTTAAGAAAAACAACTAAGGAACAATTCAAATTAAAGTAACAAAATCAATCAAAAGAACAAACCTTGGTCTAAGTCAACATCCACCATTGGAATTTTACAACTAATCATCGATGCAAGTATATATCAATTCACACTTTGAATATTCACCGTTGGAACTATTTTCTTATCTCTCCTTAGTCGCAGTTAATTAGAAAACAAGCGATCTAATTAACCCTAACTACTAAACAACCTAAGACAAGCGCTAAAGGTTTAATATAGTAGTTGCCTTAAGAATTAGAGAGATCAATGAAGCTAAACAACACAAGCACAAGTAGTTGCATTTAATTCAATTGAGCGTTCTTCATAAGATCTAATAATTTTTGACGCAGCAAATTATTAAATCTTGGTTGCTTCATAAATTAAAGGGATCAAATAATTACAGATTTGATATCTAACCTAGCAGTAGATTGCAATGAGTAATAAACTAGTAGGCCTCCTAGTAATTAAACGAGACAATCATGAAAATAGGCACAGAAGAACATCTGATACTCAAAGCATAAATTGAACAATAAAAACAAATTAGATCTCACAGTTTTATTGATTCTGAGGCTTCCATTTCCTTCAACCAATTATAAAAGTTTAGCCGCGCAGGGCCATTATGAAAACTTGAAGGAGAAATTAGAGAAGAGGGGAGAGAGAGGCGTGTGTGAAGTCTAATGATTTCTCCTCTCCCCTTTACACGTTAATTATCAGTATTATAAGCCTAAAAAATCTCCTAAAAATATTATAAATATTATCCTAAAATAACAATATCCAAATCTGACTAATTAAGTAAAATATTAAAAATAAATAGTCCTAATATAACTAGGAAAGTGGTGTTTTCAGCTGGAATTTTCGTGCACCAAATTTGGAAGCTTCTGAAAATAAACCGCGTCAGATCCGCGCATTAGAATTGCAGGCTAAGGAACGTTCCAGAACGTCAGCAGTGCAGGTACAGCAACTTTAAGCCCAATTTCGACCTTGATGCAGCCAGTATCTCTCAAAACTCGAAACATAAAAATTGTAGAACTTTTTCTTGGAATTCCATAGCATCTTGAATCATCTCAATCGGAGCTCGGATGAGAGAGTTATACCCAGATTACGAAACAATATCGAAACTATCCAAAATCGCCCAATTAGCTTCGTTTTGCACTTAACGCCTCCATTTGCATCCTAAATCAAAATATAAGAATAATGACTACATTTAGGCACCAAATAAGTATAAAAGACTAAAAATTAAGGGAGAAAAATATAACATTTTGCATTCTCATCACTTGTGATTGATAATAGTGGATTCTCGAGAGTGGTGACCTTAAATTCACCCAGTGGGGTTTTGCCTCGGTGGTTTTTCCCATTCGTAAATAAATCACCTGTGTCAAATTTAATTTCGCTGCATTTAGTTATTTAGTGATTTGTTTGTGCTACCACGCTATTGCGTGTAATTTGACTAATTAATTAACTTGGGTAATTAATTAATTTGCTAAGAGGTCAATTCATTTTAACCCAACAAGTGGTATCAGAGTAGGCACACTCTAATTAGGTTTAATCTTTGTTGTGTGATCCATTGACCCCTGTTTTTCATGGATAGAGGACAATCTCTTATTATACCTCCTTTATTTGATGGCACTAACTATGCATACTAGAAAGTACACATGAGAGCTTTCTTGCAGTCTTTAGATGAGAAGGTGTGGCAAACTATGGAGATTGGCTAGACTAAACCAAAGGAAGCGCCGGCTGATTGGGATGAGGCCAAGATCAAAGCGGCAAACTTCAACAACAGAGCATTGAATGCTCTATTCAGTGCGGTGACTAATGAGGAGTTCAAGAAAATATCCTCAACTGAAACTGCTAAGGAAATGTGGACCATTCTTCAAACTACCTATGAAGGAACCAAAGCCGTCAAGGATTCTGAGCTCCAAAGGCTTACTACAAGTTTTAAGGAGATCAAGATGGAGGAGGATGAATCATTTCATGAGTTTTATGCCAAGCTGAAGGACATAGTCAACTCAGCATTTAATATTGGTGAACAAATTCCCAAACCCAAGATTATGAGAAAGGTGCTCAGATTTCTGCCTAAGAGATTCCATGCCAAGATCACTGCCATTGAAGAATCAAAGGACATTGACAAAATTCCTTTGACAAAGCTGGTTGGCAACTTGCAAACCTATGAATTGGGTTTGACTAGAATTGGGAAAGGAAGTAAAAGTAAGAGCATGGCACTGAAGGCCAAAAGTAATGAGACTGATGAGTCTTCAGATGATGAAGATTCTAAGATGAAGTCCTACATCACTAGGCAGTTCAAGAAGTTCATGAAGAATGTCAATGCGAAAGGATTTGATAAGGACCGCAAGCAATCCAGTTCTTCTCAATTCAAAAGCTAAGATAGAGGAAAGAAGGATGCTAAGAATGGTGGTCAATACACTATTCCTTCCGAAGCAAAGTGCTTCGGATATCAAGGTTTTGGACATATGAAACAAGAATGTCCAACATATCTCAAGTCAATTGGGAAAAGCAAGGCTCTTGCTACTTCCTTGAGTGACACCGAGCCTGAGATTGAGTCAAATAACAGTGATGATGAGGGAATCTTGAGTGCCTTCACTGCCACAGTGGATCCTACTGAGGGAATCGTAGAAGCAGTAGATGAAGAAGAGGACTTAGTGGAATCAAAATTTAAGAAAATGGACGATCAAGATGACATCCATACAGCCTATGCTAAGTTGTACAAGATTTCTGAGAAGCATGAGAAACTGTATAAGCTAGCCACCAAGAAGCTGAGTGATGTGGAGCTAGATTAAGAGGAGCACTCTACAAAGGTTGATGAAGCAAATCAAACCATTGGAGCTTTGCGGTTCGAGAACAACTTCCTTGCTGAAGGGACAAAGAAGCTTGAAACGGAACTGTTCCAGGTTAGAGCTTAATTGGAGAGGACTTCCAATGCAAAGCTCGATGAGATGCTAAGCTCGATGAGATGCTAAGCTTTCAAAAAGCTTCTTCTGATAAAATCAATTTGGGGTATGATTTCTCTTCTCCTAATATTGCTTCATCTAGTACAACTGTATTTGTCTCACCTGTTGATAATGTTAATTCTAAGAATGATGAAGCTAAAACTGAAATAGCTAATGAGAACTTAGATAAAGGCAAATCTATTTTAGGAGCACCCCCTAAGGTTGAAAAGAAAGAGGTTAGAAACCCTAGGACAAAAAGGGAAAACAACAAAAAGTCTCAACAAAAGAAGCCACATTTCTGTCATCATTGTGGAGCTTCAGGGCATACTTATCCAAATCGCTACAAGTGGTTAGTCACTCAACAAGAGCAATAGTATGCTCTCGACCGGATACCAGAATCAGTTTCCATCATCTTTTGCTCCTCTTGGAGATCTTCTCAAGCCCCTCATGTTCCTTTCGAACTTGAACGGTTTTAATTCTTCCCCCTCACCTCCGGATCAAAGGTTCGCGCAAAGGAAAGGTTCTTCAAGGTGTGGAAAGAAAAAGGCTCAACGTGATTCAGTCACTTTTTCTCTCTCCCCTTATGGTTATGCATTACTTATGTGTTTTGCTTTCTTGTCTTGAGTCAGTCTAGTTTTATGCTTTGTGTGTTTTTCCTTCTTGTTTTGTTTTGGTTGTTTTCAGTTTTTGCTTTATTTGTTTTTCATTAAAAAAAAAAATTGAAAAATTGAAAAAAAATACAAAAACAGTGTGTGTTTGTGTATATTGGTACTTGTGTACCTTGGATGACCATTAAAACAAAATTTTCTAAAATTTGTATCTTTTGTAGCTTAGATGAGCATTTCAATGCACAACTAAGCAAGTGAGATTTATGGCTCGTGTTTGTGATGAGTACGATTAAGTAATCTTCTATACTTAACACTCATATCACTCTTTTTGACGAGAATGACTAGAAAATCCTAAGGGAAAGGCATAAATAATCATCTCACCACTAAAGCCCGCCAATCATGAATAACATCTGTGTGCTTCAGCATAGCAAAATTGTGATGTTTTAGCTTACATAATTGGGTACTTCTTCTCTTTCTTATATGCCCATGCATGATTTGTTCAAAAAGAAAATATGCAAAAAAAAAATAAAATAAAAGCAAAAAGAATTAAAATGTTTTTAAATATGGTTGCAAGCGTGTTTCTAGGAGATATGGAAGTTATAGGAGGTACCTCGAAGGTGATAGTCCCCATCAAGCTGTTATGATTGTGTGTGAGTGTATTTGATTTTCTCATATCTCAAATCTTCATAATATGAGACACTTATGCACTCTTGCTATGTTTCACACACAACACGCAAACTTTTTGCTACTTTTGATACATATGCAGGTACAATGTGATTTGGACATCACAAGGAATACATGTGTTAATATATGCTCACTAAACTATCTTAACTTGTTTTTGAAATATAAAATTGGTTAGACTTGTTTAGTGTGTATGTGTGTTTTGGATCTATGAATGCTTTGCATATATGTTAAGAGATGTTTTGAGAGCTTAACATGTTAATTGGATCTTTGTTTAAGTAGCTTGCTTGTTGCATTTATTTCTATGTGTTTTTCCCTTCTTGAAAAACCTTCTTTCTTCAAGTTCGACAACTTCTCGACAGATTTCCTTCTATCGAGCTCTTCTTTCTCCTTTTCTCGACAAATCTTGATGGAATCTCGATCCATCAAGATTTCTAAGTTTCTTCTCAATAGATTCTCAACAACTTCTTCAATCCATCGAGCCAAATTTCTGAGCTCTCTGTTTGATCGATAGATTCTCGACAAATTCTCGATCCATCAAGGTGATTTTACCGTCGACAGATCCTCGACAGCACCTCGACAGATTCATTTCTGTCGAGATTTAGTGCTCGATAGATCTTGATAGATACTTCGATCGATCGAGTTGCGTTTTATATTTAAAGCTGAGACACGTATTAGATATCACTTTTTCACTTCTTTCTCGACAGAATCTTTTCTCTCTTGCCCCAAACACTCTTTTCTCTCTAAAATCTCTCTACCCACGTGATTTTCGGCCTAGATCAAGCCTCAATCACTTGGTATGTGTTCTTAAACCCTCATTTTACATGCATTCATGCATTTTAGACCTAGGTTTTGGGTTTTTGGAAATTTTTTGGGGTTTTTGAGATTATTGTGAAGTTTTTGGGTTGGGCGTTGTTGATTTGATGTTATATGCTCATGCATTTTAGATGTGTGTTTGACTATTGTTAATTGTGTGCTGGTAGGTTTGAATTGGGTTTTTACCCATGATGCTTTTTAAAATTTTGCACGTCACATGTTCATGCATACGTATCTTTTCCTTCCTATTCTTTGCACGTCACACGTTCATGCATATTTCATGTTCTCTCTCTCTCTCTCGGATAGACCGCGTCATGGCACCCAAAGCGTGTAAATCCACTCCAGCTCGGAATCCTCTTGGTTCTGGGTCTTCTTCTTCTGATCCTATCCCTTCGCTCCATGTTCGGTTCCATGATGAGAAGGCCCGAAAGGACTTCTTGGAGAATTTCCAAAAACGTGGCATTCATCTGGAGCGCCAGGTTATCTTGTCGGACTTTTCCGACACTCCTCTCCCCTCTGTCATTTGGACTCAGGGCTGGGAATCTCTACTTGAGAGACTCATGAGGTGTCCCATCGTGTTTATACAGGAGTTTTACTCCAATATACACAATATCGATACCTCTGTAGCTCGTTTTGCCATGACATTCTGAGGTACACGTATTGTAGTTATCCCGAATCTTATATCCGAGGTACTACACGTTCCGAGGGTAACGCATCCTGACTACCCCGATTGTGAGCGTCTTCGAACTGTGTCCAAAGATGAGCTTCTGTCTCGCTTTTGTGAGACACCTTCCATATGGGGTCGTAAGCAAAACACCCCATGCTTGGGCTTGTAAAAGGTCCGAGGCTCCTTAATATGGTGATGACATTTACTCTTACTCCATTGTCTCACTATAACTTTATCACTGAGCCTCGTGCTCGTTTTCTTTTGTCTCTTCTTGAGGACCTCTCTATTGACTTCCCTTCTCACTTCATCACATCTATCCTCGATGTGTATTAGGATACGGCTACACGTGATAAGCTCATCTTTCCTTCGGCTATCACGCATATCCTCTGACACTTCTCCATCCCCATTCTTAATTCTCCTTACTTCACCACTATGGGTACCATCAACGCCGGTTCTATTTGGCGAAGCGAGGCCCAGTTTCGATCGAAGCAGCCATGTGTGAAGACAGATGATCCTTTGACTTCTGCTGTTCCTCCTTCTTCTTCGGCTTCTTCCACCTATGCTCCTTCTTCTTCGGCAGCTGGTGTGACCTTGGAGGCCATCATGGTGCAGCTTTAGTGGATGGAGGCTGACTTTGGTGGTCATTTTGACTATCTCACCGATTCGATGGGTCAGATAAACACCCGAGTTAGTCGCATCACCCTTCGACAGGCTCATCTTGGTAGTTTCGTTGCTTCTCTATCTCCTTCTCCAGAGGCTTCAACTGATGAGGATGATGATGCTGGTGATGATGATGATGATGAGGATGAGGATGATGCTAGCTCTTCCAGTGATAGCGAGATGACGACTTCTCAGTGACTTACCCTTTGTCATTCATGACAAAAAAGGGGAGAAGTTTTGGCTTTGAGAGTAGTCTTGTACTTAAGGGGAGAGTTAGTATAGGACATTTTTGTTAGGGGGAGTGTTTATAGATCTTGAGGGATGTAGTGAGGTTTACATGTATTTTTTCTTTTTTTTCTTTACATTAGCGTCTTGTATACTGGTCTTGTGACCATTTATTTATGACTTACATTGTACTTCTCTTTTCATATATATGATGATGTATGTTTTTCTTCACCTATCTCTACATGTGTTGTTTCTTTTCTCTCTTTATACACATATTTCTTTATGTATGCAATCTTTATTTCCATTTCACACATAATGCCTTGATGAGTTTTGTTTAAGTGTTTCAGAAAGACAGGTTGTAAAAGTCTACCATGCCATGAACTCTCTTCTTGTAAAGTTTTTCAAAAGTTTATGTTAGGGTTAAATTTAATTTGTATTTCAACAAGTGATTATAAGTTTAGCGATTTAAGACTCCTCTCATGATTCATTTGTTTGTTGTGGTTTTGTCATAGATTGCCAAATGGGGAGATTGTTAGGGACATAATTATATAATTGGCTAATCTTTTGACAAAACGCACTTTACTTGTAATTGGGTAGATCTAGGATGGGTTTAGTACTTTAAGAAACAAGTGTTCAAGTTTAGTATTGAAGCCATGCAAATCTAACCAAGAAACAAGTGAATGAAGTGCTGTTCATTAAAACTCGACAGTATCCTTTCTATCAAGAATTACTGCTGAAGCTCGACACAAGCTGTATCTGTCGAGAATTACAAAATCAGGTTTTTCAGATCTGATTACACACATATCCTTGAGTATTTGTGTAGGTTTTCTTTTCTCACAACCCTAGACATATATAAGGATTATTTTAAGAGTCGTCACAAGGTGATGCAAGGTGTTGCAAAAGAATAATCCATGCATATTGTGACCGGAAGCAGAAATTGCTCTAGTTCATCATATTCTCTATAGAAGCTACTACGTCTTTACGCCAAGGGTTTTGTGACCAAAGAGCTTCCTGATCTTCATTGTTAATGAACTAAAAAACTTTGCAGCCAACAATCTTCCTAAAGTTGGTGTGTTAGTCACATACTAGGATCCGTGCATCATTGGTTAGTCACATACTGGGATTCGTGATTGAACGAAGAGATTCCCGCTACAATACAAGTCCAATTGGGTATTGGGGTAAGAGTTCAACTGTAGGTTGGTATTGGGTACTGGGATTCCTTTTACTTTTAACCGCTTATGATTGATAATAGTGGATTCTCGTAAGTGGTGAGCTTAAATTCACCCGGTGGGGTTTTGCCTTGCTGGTTTTCTCCATTCGTAAACAAATCACCTGTGTCAAATTTAATTTCCACTGCATTTAGTTATTTGGTGATTTGTTTGTGCTACCACGCTATTGCATATAATTTGACTAATTAATTAACTTGGGTAATTAATTAATTTGCTAAGGGGTCAATTCATTTTAACCCAACATATAACACCAGTGGAGTTGCATGGAGAAGACCATAATGCAATTGTAATCTATGACATCCAGTACTCTATAATGATTACTCTTATTACCAGTAGAGTTAAACTAACGTCAATTTCTTAAAATAACTTGTTCATCAGAATTATACACATTTTTTGTGATTTTGATGAATTCCTTTCTTTATAAGAAATTAGAAAAGTTCATAATCAAAGCTTGTGATTTGTCATGTGTGTTTGTGTGAAGTTCTAAAAATGACTTATGGCATTTTGAGGTTAAATGACACTCAACAAAGAAAAATAATAATTTTTTTTTTTTACAATACTATAATTTAGTGGCGGAGGGGAGATTCTAACCATATACACTACTAGGAAGTGCCAATTGAGGTACAACCCTTGTGTGAAATTTTGTACTCTAAGCATGCCAAATCAAATTTTATCACTAAATTTTTCTAACGACACTTTTTTGTTTTGGTACCAACTCAATGCTGTCTGATTATGATTTAATGACGATTAAACCATAATCAAACTTTATGATGCACTCTAAAAAATGGTTAAGAATTTTGGCTAGTTTCTCAATATTTTTGTGATATATTGCTCGTCTCAATTCCAATTTGGGCTTCTAAGAAATCATTTTATAGGAAATTTCATGATCTTTCGCATGGGCTTAAATTTGTGATGATCTGAAGATCAAAATTTTGGTTAAATTGCCATCAAACCTTGGTCAAATAGTTTAGGAAGATGGATTTGGTCGTAATTAGATGAAATTTGATTGTCAAGTGAATTTTGGAGTTTTTTTTTTTTTTTTTTGAGAATCGAATTTTAGAGTTCATTTGACTGTTAATCAAAATAGGTCATAATTCTAGAATTTTAGCTCTTAGTGTCCGTTTGGGAACAGCTTATTTAGCTGAAACTGAAAACTTTTTGCTGAAAGTATTATAGACAAAGGTAAAAGTTAGCTGAAATTATATAGTGGGGCCTATGAATAGTACGAAAAAGTGCAATGGGACCCATGAATAATAGCAAAAATAAGCTGAATAGTAAAATAAACTAGCAAAAATAATTAATGCCAAACGCACACTTAAATCATCATATTTGGACTCAACACAAACAAGTGGGCTCTGAAAATTTTAGGGGGTAAAATGGTCTTTTATGAATTTAATGTCCTGTCAATTTGAAATAAAGTGCCATGAAGATTTATTAGAGCATTTCTAATAGCTTATCTAAAATTTTGTATTATTTGGAGGGTGAATGGTGATGTTTGCCTTTTATATACCTACTTTTTGAAATACATTTTTTAACAGATTCTCTATCATTTCTCCATTTCATTTAAATATTATTTCTTTATTCTTTTTTTATTTTTTCTTTAATATTTCTTTAATCTTTTTTAATCTTTCTTTATTCATTACCAACATCTATATTTTTCAAATTCCTAATAGCTATATTTTTAAATTTCCCAACAGTAACATTTTCAAATTTTCCAACAATTATATTTTCTTAATAGCCTTTTTTTTAAGGGTCATATTTTTTCAAATGGTAATATTTCTCAATAGTCATATTTTTCAAAAAGGCTTGAGAAATTTCAAGATTAACATAGATTTGATAAATTTCAACTTACATTGAATTTTACCTGTATAAGACTAACATAAATGAAGAGAAATTTCAAATTACAATAAAGACTAAAGACATAAAAATTAATGTGAGCATAAAACTTAAAATTAGATGATCCTACAACTCGCTATATCGTTGCCACAAGTGCTCAACGTGATCCGATTGAAGTTTAGAATGAGTTTCTCTATTTCTAATTTTTTCATGGGCTGCAATGAATGCCGTAAATTGACTAAATTCTTCTGTAGGCTCGTGGGACACTATTGTAGGGATGCTTTCAGGCACTTATTCATAATCAAAGTCTTCTGCTCCATTGGCATCACGTTCATCTTCAATTATCATGTTATGCAATATTATGCATGCCTTCATAATGTAATCAAGAGCCTCTGTTCTCCAAAGATGTGTAGGCCCATGAACAATTGCAAATCGTGCGTGAAGTACTCCAAATGCACGCTCTACATCCTTTCTTGTTGACTCCTGAGTTGTAGCAAAAAGACTTCTCTTTCTACCTTGGGGAGCTGGGATTCTCTTTACAAAAGTGGACCATGGAGGATATATACCATCAGCAAGATAGTATCCCATTATATAATCATGACCATTGATTAAGTAATTCATCGAAGGTGCATGGCCTTGAGCGAGCTTGGTAAATATAAAAGAATGTTGTAGCACGTTGATGTCATTATGAGACCCAGGTAACCCAAAAAATGCATGCCATATCCAAAGATCATATGATGCTATTGCTTCCAAAATAATCGTTGGCTCACGACTATGACCAGTATACTGACCTTTCCACCCCGATGGGCAATTCTTCCATTTCCAGTGCATGCAGTCAATGCTCCCTAGCATCCCTGGAAATCCACACCTTTCACCAAGTCTTAGCAACCTAGCAATGTCATTGCTATTTGGTGACCTCAAGTACTCTGTAGAATAAATATCGACTATGGCTTCAACAAATTTTTTGAGACTCTCTATTGCAGTGCTTTCTCCAATTCTCACATATTCATCTGTAAAATCTGCCGCTACTCCATATGCAAGCATCCTTAGTGTGGCAGTCATCTTTTGAAGGGAAGACAAACCAAGCACTCCGACAACATTTCTTTTTTGAACAAAATATTCATCTTTCTCTTCTAGATTAGATTTAATACGTAGAAAAAGAGAACGACTCATTCAAAACCTCCTCTAAAATATGTTAGGAGGATATACTGGTGATTTTGCAAAATAGTCTTTGGAAAGTCTTTGGTGGCCTTGCTCGTGATCACATTGGATGAACCTATGGCCTGGAACAGAACCACGATGTGATGTTGATGCCCTCTCTATTTCTAATCGTTCTTCTTCCAATGCAAGAAGCGCAATTATCTCAAAATCATCATCAGAATCAGTCATTTAGAAGCATATTACGTTCATAATTTGTATTACGACCCATGGAACAAATTTCCCAAGTTGCTGCCACCAAAAATACACACAATTATTGCAGCATGTGTGAATAATTCACATATTGATATTTAAAAAACCATGCAATATTCACATATTAGATGTTATGTTTAGGATAGATTATACACTTAGAGAAGGCATATGCCATTCTTTGGTCAAGTAGCACCTCTAATATGGAAAGATTAAATTAGCACCTCTAATATGGAAAAATTAAATGACAGCAACTCCTTTCAATGTTTAGACCCAACAGCTACTGCAGAAACCAAGTCAACCAACATCTCTAATATGGAAAGGTTAAATAGAGCAAATCACTCTAAGAAGCATACCCCAAGTGTAAGTAGATATCTCAAGAAACTAGAATTCAAAGTTACAACCACTTTGTATTAAAACCATCAACAAATGCCAAAGTTAAACATAGGATGTCGAGATTATCAATCCAATTGATCAACAAGAATGCAGCTTATGTAGTAATCTATCAATGCATCCAATAGTCCAATACTAAAATATAAATGTTTCAAAGACAATTCTATATCTCAAATTTTATGACCAGTATTCAATAACAAATAAAAAGTTGCTCTGATAAGCAATGCAAATGTACAAATATAAGCCTCTATATAAGCAATGCAAATATACAAATACAATTGAAATGAAACGCAATGAAATTTAATAAAAACAAAGCATTAGAAAAATACTTTGTTGCCCGTGCTCCACTTATTAAGTATATTAGGAAAAAAAAAATTCATGTTTTATAAAAAAAAAGCCTTCCATATCAGTTCTTAAACATACCTATGTCTTCTCTATCGAACAGTTGGTGTGCAATAGAGATGAGACCAAAATTTTTATTAGAAAATAAGAAACTCTAAGGGAATCAGATTAGTTTATTGACACTAATAAGATTAATTAAATAGAAAAATGGAGATAAGATCAAGAAATAGAGTGAAAGAGAGATAGAGAGAAAAGACCCAAAAACCCAAAACCTAAACCCAGATAGTGGTGAAGAACAATAGCAAATCATTCAAAACCACCAAATCATCAACTCGTACAATAAACTAATAAATTCAAACATGACAAAAACCCTATAAAATCAAAATTTTGGGTACCAATATTCAAGGTTGAGCCAATGTTTTTAGAACTCCATTCTTCGTCACAGGTGGTTGATTGAACTTCGATTGAAAGCCACAGTGCAGGTCGTTTTGTGAGAGAGAATCGTTTTGTGAGAGAGAGTAGCAATGATGGGTTGATTTTGTGAGAGAAGATTTTCTGAAGAGAGAGAGCTGTGTTGATGTATTCTGGAGAGAAACCAAGAGCACAATGGAAAGAAGGAAAAAAGTTTTGATGAGAGAGAAAGAATAGTTATTTAATATGGCTGGGTGGTTTTTTTAAGATAAAATAAGCTTATGGAGTTGCTACATTGTTTTCTATATCAAGAGAACCAATATAGCAACTTCAAAAAATATTTGGAAAATTTTTGCATTTAGAGAATCTGTTAGAGCTGATTTTTAGGGTTCGCTCTCCAAAAAATAGATTTAGCTAATCTATTGGAGATGCTCTTTAGGTATTGCATTAGATCCCGAATTTTTACCTCCACCTCCTCTCTCCTCTATTGAAAAAATCTTTTCCTCACCGTCAAAGAAGTGGAATGTGTACATCTAGTTTTGAAAAGCTTCAAAACATTTTATTTTAGTATTTTATCATCAAAATTGTTTTTTTCCCTTGGTTTGGTGGATTTGATAAACTTTTGTCCTTATATATTGTTTTGGGATGGGTTTTTGATAGAGTTAACATATATTGTTTTGGGACGTAGAAATAGATTGGAATAAAATAAAATAAAATAAAATGGGGAGAAGTATAAAGTGTTTAAGATGAATTTTCGCTATCCAATTAGCACTGATGAGGTCTTTTGGTGAAAAGTGCGCATGATCCTCCATCATCGTTGCCGGTCTCCATAGGGAAGTATTGCATATGATCTGAAAAGGCTACAATAAGAAGAGTAGCTCCATCTCCATCTCCATGTGTTTGGTTGGAAGAGGAAATTTGCAATTTAGCTCGATTCTTGAGACATTTTCAATAGTAAGTACTTTTTTGAAACTATTTTGTAAACTAGCATCTCGAGTTTTAGAAATTTGAGTTCGGTGACAAAAATCGAGCTTCTAAAACTCGAATTTCACAGCTGGCGTAGAACAATTTATCTACGTGGAACTTGAGTTGAACAGACTCAAGTTCCATAGAACTAGATCTGAAGAAGGAGAAGGAGAAGGAGATGAAGAGAAGAAGATCTAGATCTAAAGAAGATCCGAAGATAACCGGATCTGAAGAAGAAGAAGAACCTGAAGAAAATCAGATCTGCAAAAGAGGAATCTGAACTTAAAGAAGAACGTGAACTTGAAGAGTTCAAGAAAATACTCAAGTTCCACGTGTATTTTTTATTTCACATTAGCTTACCATCATTTGCAACTCAAGTCTAAGAGACTCCAGTTCTACATTAAACTCGAGTTTTAGAGTCTCAAAATGCTAGATTGCTAAATAGTTTTACAAACTTAACAACTAACTGAAATGTTCCAAAAGTAATGCTAAATGTAAAAAATAAATCCGGTATTTTGAAGATTTCACTTTAATTGTCACACTCACCGTCATATTTGGGCAAAATTTGCCAAACAGTACAATTTTCGAAATTTATCAGCCGGATAGCACGCGTTCAAACTTATTTAGTTAGTTAGACTCTTTTTGGAAGTCGATTTTAGCATACTCGACTTCCTATTAAAAATCAGCTCTGACGTGGATTAAAAAAAGAGGAAAAAAGCCACGTATACTGTTGAAAGTCGAGTATACCAAACTCGACTTCAAACAGGGGTTAAAAAACTTCATTGGGGTAAAAAGGGGAATCCGAGTATACTAAAATCGATTTTGAGGCCTTCAATCTTCTCTCTCTCTTCAGTGTCTCTCTCTTCCTACGCCGTTCTTCCCTCTCTCTCCGGTGTCTCTCTTCCTACGCCGTTTTGTCCGTCCATCATCTTCCTCTGTGGCGAGGAATCCGACTCAACCAGCAGGTTCGTTCTCTATCTCTCTCTCTCATGTGATTTCTTTCTCTTTATTTATTGGCTGAAATGGGTTTTGATTTGCTTTTTAGGTTTAGTGATTTGGAGATTTGGGTTTCATTTGATTTGGGTTTAGTTTTTATTTGTTTTTGTGTTTTTGTTTACTGTGCTATTACTATCGTCTATAACATCTTGTTGCTGCTCTTGCTACATCGAACTGAGTTCATTGTGCGTGTATGCATGCTTGCGCAAGTGTGAGTGTGAGAGAGAGAGATAACGGGGAGCAGGTTATCTTTTATATTGACAATGGAGTAAAAAAGATACTGATGATTCTTATGTTGCGTTGATTAAGCAAAAGCTACTTTATCTAGAATAAAGCAAAACACTAAACAAATACATTTCACATGAGGAAACCCGCTTATTACTGCTTAGGTCCCTATTCTAGTAATTAATTGTTTACATCTGATATGAGCTATGACTACCTCTAATAATAAGAAAGTGAGTACATGATTCTAAGTGCTAACAACTTCACCAAGGGTCGAGATCATTCCTTGTGCTTACTTTTTTCTCAGAAGACTTCTTTCAAAGCACTGTTAATTATTGAACAACTTTTTGTACTAGTATTCCAGATTTTATATTTTTTAAATCCTTTGTAATCTTCTTTGTGGTCCTCTCAGGATTGTAAGGCTACTATTTGTCATATTATTGCTGACGTTATAGAAATATTCTTGAAATTTCTTCCATGCCAGTGCTGCATAATCAGCTAGGAAGCACGGATACTTTATTTAGTCATACCATATCATATCTGTGTTGTACCTATTCTATATTGGTGTCGTATTAGCCGTTTTATGTTATAATTTTATGTACCTAATTGATTCTTCAAAATATTTATTAAAAATATAAACCTGGGGACCAAATAAACTACATCCTTCACCTGGTATTGTCTAGAACCATCTGTATCAAATCAATATGTTCCAAACTTTATTACATACAAAACCTCATTTTCCATTACTTTGCCTCATTCTTCTTCCAAACCAATAGACAAATATTCTTATTGAAATGAGTTGATTTTTACAAAAAAGAAAGTGAAAATAACCAAGCCAATTAGAGGCACCCAGGGGAAAACGATGCATCTATACAGACAAGATACATCCTCCACTGACAGCACTAGAAAAACTTTGACAAACCAAGACCTTTTAAAACTCAAAATGACTTGACTGGTCTGGGCAACTTTTATGGCTCTTCCCCAAGTTAGATGTGTCCTAGAATCAGAAAAGAAAGAAATAAGTTGGATAGAGCAACTGTATGCAAGTACAATGAATATCGGCTGTCATTAACTCACCGTTTCATCTCATGCCTCTATCTACATGTTTCATCTCATCTCATAATTTGCTTTTATCTTTATCTTATCATTGTTTTATTTGGGCTTATATGGGCTTAAAAGAAAAGCTTTCACCTTACTATTTGTTTTCTCTGTATCTTATTATTGTTTATTTGGGCTTATATGGTTTAAATTTTTAAAAGAAAAGCACATAAGCCACGGCCACATCTCTTCTCTCTTATAGTTCACCAAACGTTTGGCCTTCCATTTTTTTTTTTTTTTCCCGCCGGTTTTGTTTGTGTTTTTTGTTTTTTGTCTTTTCTTTTAAATATTTATTATTTATATGTATATATTCAATTACACCGACTTAACAAATTCTTACAATATTTTCACAATTATTTGACAATTTGCACCGTTCATAGGCCTCTTTTTCTTTTTTTCTTTTTTCTTTTTTCTTTTTCCTACCGTATGCTAGTTTTGCTTGTGCTCTTTTTGTCTTTTCTTTTAAATATTTATATGTGCATACACAGTTACATTAACACAACACATTCTTACAATATTTTCACAATTATTGAGGTGTCAATTTTTTAAATGTCAAAATAAACTAATAAAATAAGAGACTGAGAATTACTGTCATCTAAAACTCAAAATACGTGAAGAAAATTTTAGGGATATTAAAATTTAGTAGGAGTATTTTAGACATTACACAATAAATATTTTAAGAATCATAAGCTTTTATTAAGGTTTAACTATGAGAATAACAATATGCCATATTTGCTCTTTTCTAAAATATTAAGGGAAAAATTGCTTGATTTTAAAATTTAAGAAGTAATGCTATGTCCACAACATTTTCACAATAATTTTACAACAAATTTTATGTGGCAATGTATTTTTGATGGATAAAAAAGTGATATCAGTAGTGAGCTTAGTTTAAAACCAATAACAAATTGTCATTTAGAATTTGTTCTAAAAATGTTATGGATGAAGCATTTCTCTCAAATAAATTTTAAAAAAAAACTATTTAGATCCTAAAAATGAAGATATTGTGAAAATATTGTGATATTTTGTTGTATTCTTAGACTTTATTTTTAATATAGTCAAATTGGGTAAGCCAAAATTCACGGATTCACACACAATTTTCTTGTGTTGTCTTTTTGTTTGTTTTTTTTTTTTTAATGCATAATTTTAAAACCAATAATAATTTTTCATCTAAAATTTTTTGTGAAAATGCTATGGACATAAAAACTAAAATAATAATATCAAACTAAGACCTACTGCAGCTGGGAATAAAAAAAAATTGCGAAAATTTTGTGACATTTTGTTGTGTTCCTAGGATTCTTTTTTGTGTGACATTTTGTTGTCTTCGTAGGCTTCTTTTTTTGTTTAGCCAAATTTGGTAAGCCAAAATTCATTGTTTTAGGCACAGTTTTCTTCAATTGGCTTTTTATTTGTTTTTTGTTTTTTTTTTTTTTAATGCACGGTCAAAAGTGGTTAGCCCAATTTAAAGCCAGTAACAATTTACCATCTACGATTTATTATGAAAATGTTATGAATATAGCATTACTCTAAAATAATATAATAAAATATCATACCAGAACCCACCATAGCTAGAAATAAAGGTATTGTAAAAATATCGTAACATTTTGTTGTGTTCCTAGACTTCTTTTTTGGTTTAGTCAATTTGTTGAACCAAAATTCATTGTTTTATGCGTAATTTTTTTAGGTTGATTTTTTTAACACATTTGATGGTTTTTAGACCCCTTAAAACACAATTGAATTAACCTAGTTAATTAGCCAAGTTGTTACTTAGTCCAAATTCCAAGTCTAGGTTATCACAATCAAACAATCATATCATGCAAGGCAGCGGAAATATAAATAAGACAATGATATGATCACCCAGGAAACCAAACGGTAAAAACCTGGGGAGGATTTAACCTAGCTATCCTCAAGGTAAACCTGAATCCACTATCTTGAAAGAATCGAAGTTCATACAATAAGACTTACAAACTCCTCGTTTGACTTCTTATTGCTACCCACCAGTAGAACTTACTGACACGACCACGTGCAAGCTCCGAGACCACAAACTCCTTCTTTCTTGGATTCTCCAGTAAATACAAGCACCCCCACTTGTGTATCTTTAAGCTCTTATGGCTGCAATTGAATGATCATCAAGCTCTTGAATCAATCTCCTTCTTGATAACTCTAAGTTTTGTGTAAAGGAAAACTCCTCTAAGATCTCACAAGAGATTCACACAAAACAGCAAAACAATAACAAGAGCAACCACTAAAACGTGGCTAGGGTTTGCCTTTTATACATAGGGCAAAACATAAAACCCTATATGTTTTAAATCAATTAGGGCTGAGTTGGAATTCTGCAGAAAAACGCAATCTGCCCGATTTTCGATCGATCGAGCCTGTTCTTCGATCGATCAAGCCAGGTCGAAAGTCACTAATACTTCTGCAGCTACTCAATTCCAACTTTACATAAATGACACAACTTTGAGCAAGTTTAAACAAAACTAAACAACTTGTTTTGATCATGATTTGCCAACAATACAAATTAGAGTTCTAATACATTAGTTCCTAAGTATCTAGAACCTAACAACATTGTTTCAAGTTTAAAAAAATATATATATATTGTTTTACACACACACACACAAAAATTGACAAAGTAGCACTTTTCTCCTTTATGTTAGGGGTAGTTTCATTCCCTCCTAAATTAAAGTTGAATAATTTCCTCCTTTATATTTTGTAAATGAGCATATATTGCTACTGTTACCCTCTTAATTAAATGCTAACAAAATCTTATAATTCCTAAAATATTCCATTATGCAATGTCTAAAATACTCCTACTGAATCTTAATGTCCCAAAAAAAAATTTCTTGTATTTTGAATATTATGTGGTACACTGGTAGTCATGCTTGGAAAGTTAGAATGATGATATATGACGTTCAATTTGTTACCTAGAGAACACTAATTTATTAGGTTTAAATCTTCTTGACTTATAATTTTATCTAATAGAAACTTTGATGATAGATGTTTTTTGTTATTTTTTTTTTTAATTTCTTTTCCTACTTAAAAGGTGTTCATTAAAAATAAGTAAGCTAAACATGGTAGTTAGACTCATAAAATAAGATGATAAAGAATGAAGTATGAATAACAAAATCTTCGTTGTAGATGGTTGCAAGTATTTAATTTGATGAAGATTTTCAAAAAAATTGTAGCATATATCATCATTCATTACGAAAATTTAAATATTGTGGAAAGATGATAACATTCATTATCATTCCTTGTAACATTTTTTGGTGATTAGATATTACATTTAGTAAATAGGTTCTAAGAAATTGTCATAGTAAATACTAAATAGATATTCAAATAACTATTTTAAATTTAAGTATATAATTTCATACTTATTCAAAAAAAATTTATATTAATTTTTTCACTAAATTCAGCACACTAGTTTTTAGTAAAAAGAGAAAGCATTATTTAAAAAAAAAATTAGGAAAGAGAAAGCAGTGCTTTTTTTAATGTATTTTTTTTTTAGGGAAGAGAAAGCAGTACTTTGACTACTTTCTGCGGGAATCTCCTTACTTAAACAAAAAAACAAAAAATAAAATCATTGGGAAACGGATATAATAATGTAGTAATGTAACCAGCGGGGAAAAAGGAAAAGAAAGCATTACTCCATTATTATAATTATTATTATAATTTTTTTTTTTTTTTTTTGAGGAACTAATTTATTACTACAAGAGTAACAAGACCAACAAGCTATGAACAGGGTCTTACTCAAAAAAAAAAAAGAGCTATGAACAGGGTATGAACATTGCTGTTTGCATTACCGAACTTTCCAGCTAATAATTTTTGTCTCTACTCTTCAAAGTGATTCAAAGTGACTTTAGGCTTTAGAAAAGAATAACGATTACCATTAGGAACCTTCCCTCCTCCCTTCATTTCCAACTTCAAAAGTGTACATGACAGTCAACGTAAAACACTTTCCTTCGTCCTTCCAGATTTTCCCTTACCAACAACCCTATAACCCAGAGGAAAAAGAAGGCAAAAATAGCTCAATATCATTATTTTTCGAAATTATTAGTATTTTACTACTATTTGAGAAATATTTATCAATGTAACACTTTTTTAAAACTCGAGTTTTAGAAACTCGAGTTTGACATGAAATTCGAGTTTAAGAAAATCGAGTTCCATAAAAAATACCACACAGAACTCGATTATGTGGAACTTGAGTTCGTTGCAATGTGTTTCTTGAGTTTAATACACTCGAGTACCATGTAAGAAACAAAGCACTCACACAGTCACAATTGTTGACTTATCTAATTTTTTTTTTCTCATTGGCTTTTCTTTTTTTATTTTTTGGTAGAATCATTGGCTTTTCAGTTTTGTTTCTTATTCTTCAGGCGTGGGTTTCTCCTTTTTCTTTCTTTTGTCAGGGTCACGGGAGTCCACAATTGTTGACTTATCTAATTTTTTTTTTTCTCATTATTTAAACACAGGCAAATAGTTTTCTCATTGGCTTTCAGTTTTGTTTCTTATACTTCCAGGTGTGGGTTTCACTTTTTTCTTTCATTTGTCATGGTCACATGGGATGGGAGGCCACAATTGTTGACTTTTCTTCTTCTTCTTCTTCTTCTTCTTTTTCTTCAGGGAAATAGTTTTATGGCAAGAAACTCGAGTTTCATAAACTCAAGTTCTAAGTGGACTTTACTTGATTTTCTTAAACTCGAGTTTCATGTCAAACTCAAGTTTGTGAAACTCGAGTTTTAAAAAAGTGGTAGATTGTTAAATATTTCTCAAACAGTGGTAAAACACTAATAATTTCAAAAAATAGTGATATTTGGCTATTTTTGTTCGAAAAAGAATCTCTAATGATTGTACCAACATTATGGACTGAACTTTGATGTAATTGTCAATGAATCAGCTCTTCTTTCTACACGAACTTCTTCTCTTAAAACATCACTGAAGCAGACCGAAATGAATCAAAGTGGACTAATAGACCCAAATATGATATATATATATGTGTATATATATATGGACAAAACTTAAGTACAGTACCCTAGGTGCTGTTTCGTAGGTTCCCCTCTTAAGATTCAGTCACGTGACTACTTAATTAAAAAATATACTTCCATTCCATTAAAAAAAATCCACATGGCAAAATCTTAAAAGGGAAACTTAAGGAACAGCATCTAAGTACTATACCTAAGTCTTGCCCTATGTGTGTGTATACATACATACATACATATATACATATATATATATATATATTACTTTCTTTTTATATTAAAATTTTCATCTACTCATATTATGAGCCAATTTGCTAGTGATAGAATATAGTAGGGGTTAAGTTTTTCCAATCATGATAGTTAGAAAGGAAAGAGAAAAATTGAGTTTTTACACCATTCAAAAAATTTCATCTTGTAATATTCTATTTTAATGTTATCTTTAATCTCAACCAATCAATCTCTTTGAAGTATACCAAGTATGATCGTGATCTCTCTTCTTGAATATATTGTTTATCTCAATACATTCATAAATATATATACACCAAATCAAAATATACCCATATGAATTTAGTTTGCAAATAAACAAAATACCATATCAATTGCGCATAACAATGATTAATTGGACTAATTAGGAAAAAAATTTGTTGGTGATAATCTATTTTGAGATTATTTTCTTTGCAGAAACATCATATTTGTCCACCCAAAAGATTATCAAATAAACAATTATTCGAAAAATCTCATAATTAAGTTTCTATATGCATCATTATATAATAATAATGAAAATATAATTGCAAAAACTAAATATATGTCACTCATCCAACTATTTTTGTTTGACTAACATTTGTTTTTCTCTAAATAAAGGCATTATAGAGTACTTTTAATACAACTTGTGGGGGCAGAGACCCGAGATAAAATATTGGGTCATGGGCTTATCCGAGGACACTAAATTGTCCGAGGAGATGCCAAAGGTTATTAAAGGCCCAGCATAGGGCCTCATATGTAAGAGACACGCTAGTCATATCCAAGAGGAATCTCCTCCTCGGACATTCCTCCAGGTGTCTCTTACATATGAGGCCCTACGCTGGGCCTTTAATAACCTCTGGCATCTCCTCGAACAATTTAGTGTCCTCGGATAAGCCCATGGCCCAATATTTTATCTCGGGTCTCTGCCCCCACAATAGCCCCTCAAAACTCCGGTTTCTCCCTCTCGTCCGAGGAGAAGAAGTGGGGTTTTGATCTTTTAAAGGATAAATTCAACTGACTTTTTGATTTACACGTGGGGAATGTGGTTTTACACACCCCATAAATGTTACTGACGTTTCGCAGTTTACGAGACGTTGTTGATTACTCCAGGCGGCTTCATGTCCCCCCCATCCAACGGTGAACTGCTAATCTGATGGCTGATATTTCACCTAATATTTTGAGCGGGAGTTTGCCCATTCATCTTCTCCCCGTATATAAGGCCCTGAGGGAAACCACTTTCCCCTTTTCTTCAGAAATCTTCAAAAGATCTAGAGAATCCCAGCGCCCAGTCTCATAAACCACTTTAGTTTTTAAGTCTCCATAGATATTTCCTGTAAGAACCTTACGAAAGATCTCAAAAACTCCCAGAGGTTACCATACGCGTTCCTGTAAGTCTTTATCTTTTTATACTTTCCTTTTTCTTCTCGGCCTTTCTCCTCGGCCTTTCTGTTTATTTAGATGGGTAGATTCAAACATTTAGTAGACACCCTAACTGGTATGGAGGGCTTTAGGGCTAGGTATCGCATCCCATAGGGGGTGGTTCTAGAGTATTGTCCCTCAGAAGGAGTGTTGTCCACTAGAGAGGTGGGTCAGGTTGTCATTCCCATGATTACTTTTATAGAGGGAGGAATGACGCTTCCCATGGGCAGGAGAACCAGAGACTACTTGCTTAACCATAGATTAACCCCCCACTAGTGTGCCCCCAACCTATTTAGGGTCTTGGGTTGCGTAGATGCCCTGAATGAGCAGATGGGCTTTGGGCTCACGTGGCATGAGCTTACCAGCGCGGACTACTACCTCAAATCCCGGTCCGAGGTCGTCAGGCTAATATCCTGTCTCCCCAAGTCCAATAAGGGTATGAAGGATGACTACCTGATTGCCTCAAGGGAATGGAGCGATGGTCTTCATTGTCCAACTCGGGTAGGAGATCCAGGTGCAGTACCTTTAGGGTCAGTCCCTTTGGAGGGGGGCTTAGGCTTTTAGCTCTATTCCTTTTACTTGGCACTTCGTCTTCTTTTGGTAGAAAATGTTCTTTTGGCGATCTGACCATGTTTTCCTTTTCAGCTGTTTGGCAGATAAGGCTCACGTTGCTTCGCAACTCAGCCATACCAACGTCCAGGCCTTTAATTATTTTTGAGGTCGGAGATTTTTGTGAGCGAGGACAGACAACTGCAAGCCGCTCATCTGATCTTGGATTACGAGCCTTTGTCCCGTATTTTTCAGGACGCGGGCCAAGCGATAAGGGCCGAGAGTCCAAGGTTGGCACGGATCGACGTCTCTAAGCCAGGATTTTTGGCTCATAGGGATCTTCCCCCGGTTCCGCAGCTAGCTTTACAAAACCCTCCACCAATTGCACTTCCGCTTCCACAAACTCTTCCTGACGCTGCAGTGATACCCCCAAAAGGGGTTGCTTCCTCTCGCCTATCATTAGAGGAGGAGATAGACGGGCTTCATTTTGAGGAAGGAAGGAGTCCGAGAGCTGCTTTGATTTATATTTCGGACGCCGAGGGTGAATCAGACAAAAATTTCGTTGTTCACGATCCATATTTAATAGTCGCACGCCCAGACGATTCGGACAAAGAAGAAGATACCATGGGGTTAAACAAGGGCAGTAAAAGTTTGAAAGATCTCATAGCCGCTAGGGGTAAAGAGTCCACATCAAGGCAACCCCTAAATCCCAAGTTGCTCCTCCACCTCTGCAAATCCCCCTCGACCTCGGCCTAAAGCCTAACCCTGATTTGAAAAAGAAAAGGTCAGCCGAGACGCTCGAGGAAGGCGAGGTGGGCCCTCAGAAGGGAACGAAGCAACAAAAAGTGGCCCCCAATGCCAGAGACAAAAGGTCCCATTCCGTGGATAGCCGAGAAGAGCAACATAGGGTTGATGTGCGTATGACACAACGCACCTGGAGCCCTCGGCTAGAAGTGGACAAGGCTCCTATTCCTTGGGGTGCCTCGGTTTGAGAGTTTTTGAAGGGACGAGCTGGCTACATAGCCAAAGCCCTGGAACAGCCTCTACTCCTCCCAAAGGACATGGATAGCTACAGGCGCTTCGCACAGAACGACCTCTTTCTGTCTTTAAAGAGGGATCTTGCTATAGTAAACAACCCATCCACTCATGAATTTCCATATTAGATTGTATTTTTATTTTTAATTCACACTTGTCTTTGTGATTTTTGGGTAGATTACTCAGCAAGTTTTTGTGGCCGAGGAGTGGTACAGTGAAGCTTGTAAGCGGGCCGACGTTGAGGCCCTCACTCGTGCTGATGTTGAGAAATCGCTGGGGGCCGCCAAGCAGGAGCAGTTTGAACTGTCTGAAAAGTTAAAAACGACAGATCAGGCTCGTTCTAGTGCTGAGGCTGGCTTGAAGACAATTGAGAGGCAGGTTGAGGAGCAGCGCCAAAAGCTGCATTTAACTGAGATAGACTTGGCCACACAGAAGCAGATGGTCATAGATCTTCAGGCTAAGCTGCAGAAGGTTAAGAAGGAAGTCTGACTGGCCAGGGAGGCAGCTAAGGCTGAGAAGAAAGCTTCTTTCCAGCTCGGTGTAGAGGAAACCGAAGTAAGGCTTGCCGAGGAACTAGCAGAGGTGTGCCAGGACTATTGTGACATGACATGGGATAAGGCCCTGACCGTTGCAGGGGTTCCCGCCGACTCTACTTTAAGGCTGCCAGGGAGTATCTATTACCATCCCCAGATCCGTGAGATCCCTTCTGCCTCCTCTCCTCCTGCCACCGCCCCAAAATCTTCTGAGCAACCTTTGGCGATCCCAAATGCTCTCCCTCCCCCTAAAATTTCAAAGGGATCTAGCCAGGCTGGTGGCCAAGACCAGGGGGTTGATGGAGAAAAAGGCAAGGACAAAGACAAAGGGAAGAAGCCATCTGTTGAGGCCAAAGATGCCACCCAAGTGAAGGAAGCAGAGGCCGGAGTCCAGGAGGTTGATTCTAAGGCAAAGGATGCTCCTAGCTCTTAGCCAAGCCAGAAGGAGGACCCTCCTGCTAAAGCGTTGCCCCTAGGATTCACTCCCTTTCTTTTTTAATAGTTTGAAAGAAGATGGTTTTATTGTTGTTGTTGTTGCATTTTTTTTTTTTTTGAACGTTACATCAGTGTATTCAATGTATATTTTGTTTTAGCATTTAATGAGAATGTGCTTCTATTCATCCTTTGCTCCTGTGCCTCGTGTAGTTTTGGTTTCATTGTGACTTCAATTAGAGCCAACAATCATGTGCCACTTATAATTTGATAACGTGTCAAGAGTGAAGTTGCTAAATAAGCCTGCGTGTTGTGAACTGGATCTCAGATAACGAAAATTGATATTAATGGACTTGTATCACGCGGAGGGAAATGATGGAGGCAGATAATTTGTATATTATTCGTAAATGCAAAAATTTAAATTTAAGTAATGAAGGCAGACAACCACACGTTACATGTAAATTTTTCATGTATACATAAGTACGTGCCCCTTAAATATTAATTACATCCTAACATTTGGAGTATAAGATGTGACATGCTTTAAGATCTATCTAATGCTCAGAGAGTAGCCATAAGTTATTAGCTTCCCCAAGGTTTGTGGTCCGAGGAGCCATACAAAACCTTGGTTCTGTCTAATACTTTGAGAGTAGCCATAAGTTGTTAGTTTCCCCAAGGTTTGTGATCCGAGGAGCCATGCAAGACCTTGGTTCTGTCTAATACTTTGAGAGTAGCCATAAGTTGTTAGTTTCCCCAAGGTTTGTGGTCCGAGGAGCCATGCAAGACCTTGGTTCTGTCTAATACTTAGATAGTTGCCAGAAGTTATTAGTTTCCCCAATGTTTGTGGTTCGAGGATCCATGCAAGACCTTGGTTCTGTCTAATACTTAGATACTTGCCAGAAGTTATTAGTTTCCCTAAAGTTTGTGGTCCGAGGATCCATGCAAGACCTTAGTTCTATCTAATACTTAGATAGTTGCCAGAAGTTATTAGTTTCCCCAAGATTTGTGATCCGAGGATCCATGCAAGACCTTGGTTCTGTCTAATACTTAGATAATTGCCAAAAGTTATTAGTTTCCCCAAGGTTTGTGGTCCGAGGATCCATGCAAGACCTTAGTTCTGTCTAATACTTAGATTATAGTGAACCGTATGACACGCAATTATAATAAATCAGAGTGCAAACAAAACTGCTTTCATTAATAATAGTACCTTCTTAGGTTATTTACATTCCATGGGCGAAGTACAGCTTTCTCATCTAAATCTTTTAAATAATATGCACCTATTCCTGCTATTGAAGAGATGCCAGAGGTTATTAAAGGCCCAGCGTAGGGCCTCATATGTAAGAGACACTTGGAGGAATGTCCGAGGAGGAGATTCCTCTCGGATATGACTAGCGTGTCTCGAATTTGTATCTCGGCAGCTGGATGAACCTTCCCAGAAGCTCAAAAGATGAGGACATGTCTTATGAGCCTGAAAGAAAGGGAGAGAAACCCAAAAATATCTAAGAAAAAGATGCTACCACCGCATTAAATTCACTGAAACCACTTTCCTGGCCGCATTTATGTGGAGAGGACATCTGAACAGTGAAGCTTTGGCTACTACAACTCACAGAAAACCAGGAAGGGTGCCTGATGGGACAGCTACTCAAGTGATATCTCAAACGATCGACAAGTGTATGGTTAAAATGATCCAAAGGGCTCTATATAAGGAAGAGAATCCTCTATGAAAAAAAAAAAAAGGACCAAAAAAAAAAAAAGACTGAAGCAATCTGAGATATCTTTGTAACTATCTTCATTATTACTCAAGAAATTATAAGTTAAACCTCCTCGGACTAGTGCTGGGGATAGACTTCCTTGCTCAAGCTCCTATTCGTTTTACATCTTCAGTCTTTAGATCCCCTTCAACTGTTGTTATACTCCGTAAAGCCCAGTTCTTTTACCCACTCTATATAAATTTATTGTATTGGGCTTGTTGGGCCTGAATCCACTTATCTCTCAGGAACAGTGCCCAAACCCAGCCCCTACACAACTATTAATAGTACTTACTCTACAAAAACTACAAATTTGTCCACCCAGAAGAATTAAAAAATAAACAAAATTTAGTAAAGTCTCATAGTTTAACATCTAAATGGATCACTAAAAAAATCAAATTCTAACTTGCAAAACAACTAATTATTAACCCAAAATAAAATCAAACCAATGTAATAAAGAAAAAGAACTTGTGATCGGTAATTGAAATATTAAAATATCTAAATATGCATAAAAGTCAATACAAAATTGCCAAAAAGAGAAACAAATGTGATGTGACAATTTAATCAACAATAACAAACAATTAAAAAAAAAATCCACCAAAAGAGAAACAAAATTGGAGAGAGAGAGAGAGAGAGAGAGAGTATTGACCTTTTTCAAAGTAAACAACTTGGAAGGAATAGAGGAGAGAGGTGGAAATGAATTAAAAAGAATTTATAAAAAATTAAGATGTAATAGGAATGGTGGAAGTAGATGAAATGTTGAAAAAATTGAAACAATAGAATTTAAGAAGATATATGAAGGAGAAAATTTAAAAATCTATGAAGAGAATCAAATGAAAAATTGAAGTAGACAATGATTGGAGGAGATGAAAGATTGAACTAAAAAGACAATAGTTGAAGAAGATGAGGTGTTGAATAAAGTAAAAATTGCAAAAAAGAAAGAAAGAAAGGATGCTAATGATGATGTGGTGCAAAAAGAGCTTTGAAAAATTTATTGCAGAGCTTTCATTATTATATATAGTATAATTGTATAAATAGATAGAAATGTATAGACATTGTTTTTTGTTTTTGATTCTTCATTTATTTTATTGTTTAGTTATAAACATCTAAATTAAAGTAGATGAATATGTAAAGGCAAAGTTAATTATAAAGTTAAAACCGCCCAAGATGAATGTGTAAAGTCAATCTACTTATATATATTTAATATTATCAACAAAATTTATGAATAAAAAAAAAATAAATAAAAATGAATGATTATATAGCTAATGACGTGGTGGATGAGGTGACACAACATGAGCATAGCAACAATAAATGTTATGTTTCAACTTTTAGATATATATATAGATTTAGATTATATAGATTTGACCATAAGATAATGCTAATATTTAAATTTTTTTATATACTTTTTAATGAAATGATAAATACATTGGTCAAAGAAAGTCCGCTTCAGATGATAGCTCTTATCATCAGACCAAAGCACTAAGCAGTTTTTGGCGTAGGTAGGAATTTAACCTCAAATCTCTTATTCAACTATCAAATATTTTACCAGTTGAGCTAATTGGAACTTACGCCATATAAACAATTTTAAAATAAGTGTTTAGAAAACATTAAAATAATACTCACTCCATCCCAATTTGTTTGTTCTGTTTGAAAAGTCAAACATTTTAAGAGAACATCGTTTATTGTCTTGTCTGTCTTATAAAAATTGTATAAGTTTACAAAACTACCCTTAAATAAATTTATCTGCTTTTTTAAAAAAGATTTATTCTTAATGAGACAATTACAAAAGTGCCCCAATTAGATTGATTTTTTAAATATTTGTTAATTTTCTTTTCAAATAGTTTTGAAAATAAGGTATGGGTATAATAGGAACGTAAGTAAATAAATGACTTTTATTTTTAGAAATAGGACAATATTTTTGGACATTCCAAAATGGAATAGAGGAAAAACAAACTGAGACATAAGGAGTATATCAATAACATGATTTTGTTGATAACGGTACCACTCCAAATGGATTAATTTGCTTCCGCATCATTTGATAATTCAAATTGTAAAATAACTTCTGCACTATTTACATAATCTTTGCAATTTGGTTTGAGAAGTAACGGAATTTTAAATATTGCTTTGATCAAGAGGTCCCTTTTTAATATATATATATATATATATATATATATATATATATATATAAATAAAAATAAAACTTTTTGGTTAAAGTCTTTTAAAAAAAAAAAAAAAATCTTTATGTAACATTGCTTTTGCCTTTTCTTTTTCTAAAGTGAAAGATGAACTATTTTTTATTATTATCTATACTACTAATAAGAAGATATCCATGTTTCGTCTTCAATTTGGATGTACCAAAATATCTTCATACAAATTTTGAAATAACATACCATATAGTTTAATTTTTTTGCTACAGAAGACAACAAAAAGGTTAAAAGTGTAATTTGACATTATTCAAACCATCCAAGACCTTATAATGATTTTCATCTCACTACATATTAGAATTCAAATCTATATGTTCTCTATTTGATAAGTTTTTTTCCTATTTGAATTCAAATACTCTAAATTATCCTTAAAAAAAATATTCTTGGTTACTTTAAAGAAAAAAGGAAAAAGCAAACTCTCTTATCAAGAATGGTTCTATCCAATTCCTATCAAAAAAAAAAGAATGGTTCTATAAATAAATAAATAAAAATTAGCACTTTTTTTTTTCTTTTTTAATTTTAATCTCAAACAAATCTATACCAATAATCTATACTACTTAATAATTACCCTTACAAACAAACGTAAGAGTTAAAAATTTTAAAAATTGTAATTAACTAATTATTAAGGGGAAAATAAGTCATATTACAGATGTTTCAAATCCTTGAGTTTAGATAAACTTCTACCCTCCCACTATAAAAATTCAAATATCTTTAAGTTTATCACAACTAAAATTTTGGGGATATCTACTTCAAAAATTAAAACCGTTTGAAACTTCTCATCTATTTGAGTTTTAATTCAGTTTCTCATCTATTTAACAATTATCACCAATCTCCATCACTCCAACTTTTTTTTTTCTCATGCCAAATTCAAAAGCTAAAATCACGTTTAAAACTTTATTTAAAAAAAAAAAAACCTCCACGTTCTTTCAAAAACCTTCACATTTAAAACTACTATTATCACAATTGGATAAGATATGATCATTTTTAAAATAAATAAATAAATAAAAACTACCACACCCAGCACACAATATTTTCCCTCTTCATTGCACTATATCTTCAGTTCCTTCATTTTGTGCCTATGATCTTGATGCTAGGTGGGTTTTTCTATATTTTTCATGTTGACTGATAATGGTTTCTTACTTGATTAGATGTCTCTTATCAATCAAAATTTTCATTCATATTTACCTTTTGAAAGTGTTGGGTCCCAATCTGAAGGTGGGGGACCTCATTGACCAACATACTAAGCAATGGAAGAGGCAGTTGATCTATTCCACCTTCTCGCAGTCCACAGCGAAGGAAATTTTGAGCATTAAGCTTGGCAACCTACAGTCAAGAGATAGGCTTCGGTGGAAGGAGAATAAAAACCAAGAGTTCTCGGTCAAGTCAGCATATCAGGTAGCTCTTCGCTTAAACAGAGCTAAGGTGGTCGAACACTCACTGGCTTGGGAAGACAAGAAGCTTTGGAACAAGGTATGGAAGCTAGGGGTACCACCGAAGGTCCGAAACTTTGTGTGGAGGGCTGCTCTGATATACTACCTACTCGAGGTAATCTATTTCGAAGGAAGATACCAATCGATCCACTCTGTATAGTTTGCGGCCAAGAAACGGTTACTCACGCACTGTGGGAATGTCCTCTAGCTCGAAATGTATGGGCACTGGTAAGAGGTAAACTGCAGAAGTGTGGAGCAGCGGCACCTAACTTTCACCTCCTCGCTAGACAGATGGTGGCTAAGCTCACGAGACCTGAACTGGAGCTGTGGGCAATGGTGTCTTGGTCTATATGGAATGCGAGGAACAAGTACCACTTCGAAGCAAAGCAGTCCCAGCCAAGTGATATTCTCCGAGGCGCCACTTCGCTGCTACAGGACTATCAGAGGCTAAACCGAAGCCTTGCTCGACCCTAAGCACCTAAGTGTGCTAAGCTGCTTTGTAATACGTTGGGTTTGTTTTTTCCCTATTGAACTCGATGTACTGACAGTAAGTCACCATATACATGCATGCTTTGTAATACGTTGGGCTTCACTCCCTTTACTTCAATATATTTCTATCTTCACAGTCAAAAAAAAAAAAAAAAAAAAAAAAAGTGTTGGGTCCCAAATAATATTATCAATAATATTAACAATTCAAAATAACAATCACACACAAGAACACAAAATTTACGTGAAAAACCCTTTCTTTTTGAAGGAAAAAACTACAGGACAAACTCTGAATAATTTCACTATCATCAAATCAATTACAATAATTTCTTGTGTATGTCTCACGGCTAAAGAAAAATATCTCTTGTTTTTCTTTACTCTCACACACACACTAATTATCTCTCTCAAAGGTGGCAATCCTTTTTCTCTATTCTTCAATATGCGGCTAACTCAAATTCAGCACAAACCATATTTATATGTAACCTAGCCTCACACCACAATTCCAATACCAGTCAAATAAGGAGTCTTTCAACCAATAGTCACGGACTCTTATTTCAAATAGGATTAGTTCTTTTGCATTCCTAGGAGTTCACTGACTCCTAATTCTACTTGAAGTAGAATTCTTGATACAAGCCCATTGAATGTGCTATCACGTGGGCTGGACCCACAACAGAAAGTGCATAAGTATTTGATTTTTAATTTGAAAAAAGTAATGAGCATATTTGACCCTTTTTTTTGGTTATGTGCTTAGCTATTCTGATTTTGGAATAGTATTTGATTCTCCAAAAAAGAAAGAAAAAAAAAATTTGGAATAGTATACGATGGGATTAGTATGACTTCATGTTCGTTGGATTAAGGTATGGTTTTTATTTCTTTTAAAAAAATTTATTGTCATTCTATCATTTAATTTTGAATATTGTTCGTCTCCTTCTTTTACCCTTTTTTTTTCATAGTTTCGGGTCCTAGAATACGAATTTATTTCATATTGGATCTATAATTTGAAGTGGGAAAAAGAATCCAAAGCAAAATTTGATTCAAACACACGCAGGATAAAGGTATGGTCATTTCCTCCCCACTTTATATTTCATTTTTTATCCTATCATTTCACTTTTGTTCAATTGCTCACCTCATTGCTTTACCATTTTTTCTTCATAATTTCATATTCACTTTTTATTTTTTATTTTATTTTATGCTATTCATGGCTCTTGAGAATCATGAAAAATATATGGAAAAATTGAAATAATTTGGGTAAATAGTTTCGAGAATAATTATTATTTTAATCAATAATCAATCAACGTTAACTGGCCTACTTTTTGATTTCTTTACAGGTTGAAATGATAGATTAAATGTCAATAGACCATTTTTTAAATGTCAAAATTTTCATTTACACCAATTTGATATTTATGTATTTATTTGATTACATTTATGCTTTGTTACTCATCGATTTGTGATGCAACCTAATATAAAAAAAAAATAAATAAATAAATAAAAGACTAATCACACAAAATAGACTTCTACGTCTTTTTTTTTTTTTTTTTGATAATTTGATAGTTACAAAGGGGGAGGGAATTAGAAGGCCAGATGTTTCATTTGAAATACCAATTGAGCTAAGAAAAATGCATCAACCAAGAATTATAATGAATGAAATGTTTTATCATTTAGAAAAAAAAAAAAAAAAAAAAGTCTCTGAGCACACACAACGTGTGTGCTTTTTTTTTTTTTTGAGAAGAAAGACGATGAACTTTTATTAAGTAATTCCAGCTAAATCAACTTGGATGACAGATAAACAATGCAATGGAACACCCTCCATCCACACAACAAAGTCAGAGATATGCTTAGCATACCTAGCAAGACTGTGAGCAACATTATTACCTTCTCTCTTTACATGAGAGTAACGTAATCTATATCTATATATTACTAAAAGCTGAAGCGTAGCGTTTAATGCTGCTGTTCTCACGTTGCGCCACATCAGCTGTCACGTCATTTAAAAAAAAAAAAAATTGTCCTACAATTTTAAAATGCTTTTTACAATTTTCAGCCCTATAAATCTCAGCCCTATAAATGCAACCCACTATTTATTTATTTACTTCCACCACATCATTATCCTATTTCTTTCCAATTTTTCTCTAATTTTTTTAACATTTGCTTTTTTTTTTAATATTTACACTTACTCTAACCTTTCTCTCTCCCTTACCTTTTCATCTCCTCCCCTACCTTTTCATCTCCCCACTACCATCTACTTTAATACCACTCTTCATCTTTCCTTTCATCTTCTCTTATTTTGTCTCTTCTTATTCACACTATTTCACTATAAATTTGTCATTCTCTTCCATTCTCTACATAGTTTTTTTTCTCCTAAAAAAAGGTTATCTCTCTCTCTCTCTCTCTCTCTCTCTCTCTCTCTCTGTGTTGATTTTTTTTATTTTACTCGCATCTCTACTTTTGGTTTATAATTCTTAACTAATTTTCATAACTTTTTGGAATCAATGTTTGGTCTGTATGATGTCATTGATAAATCTTTGTTGTAGAAAGGATATGATGGTGAAATACTTCAGTTCCCTAGGATTGCATGTAGCTGTGGTCAGCCTTGTACCTATAAAAGGCCAATGATGCTTAAAGTGTGCATGAAATCGAAGGCTTTCGGGGAGAGAGATGGCCTTGTTATTAAAGAAGATTTTGAGGTACTAATGCAACCTAAATTTGCCACTGCTATCAATGAAGAGGATGTAATTGTTACAGTTCATAGCAACTGACGATGCTTGAAGTGTGCATGAAATTAAAGGCTATAGGGGAGAGATGGCCTCGCTATTAAAGATGATATTAAGTTACTAATGCAACCTGAAATTGCCGTTGCTATCATTGAAGAGGATGTAATTATTACGGTTCATACCAACTGACCATGAATCATGTATATATCATGTATATGTTGTAAATGAAATACTAATATCATGTATATACTCTTGCAATTCTGCACAAGTAATCTCTTTGTTTATGTGTTTCAGTGTTTTTTGAATATAAAGGATGTCAACAATATTGATTTTATGGGAAAAGTTACATAAAATATTGAGATTTAAAAAAAAAAATTATTTTTATATTACAATCTACTAAAAATGCTTTTTAAATATTTAAAACCTTTCTATTTATTATATTACTGACATGTTTAACAAAAAAATATAAATAGATTATTGATTTTATATATTCATCTTTGGTGGTAAAACATCATATATAATTTTACCTTTACATATTTATTTACTTTAATTTAGATGTTTATAACTAAATAATATTATCAATGAAGAATAAAAAAGCCAAAAATAATGTCTATACATATCTATACTATATATAATAATGGAGTCCCATCATCCTTTAGACTTCAGCAGATATGACAGCCCTTGGGCACTGTTCATGTCAGGTAGAGGGTGGTAGAAAACTGATGGGATAGCCCCTAGTTCATCCTCAAAGGCTTGGTTCTCTTGTAGGGATCTCTAGTTGTTTCTTTGGTTAGGGATGAACAAGGGCTGGTTGCCCACTTTCAAGCCTCTTGCTGTGACCTTTTTGGGCTGGAACTTTGCTCCATTTCAGCATTTTTAGTTGGGCCACATGGCCCTTTCTTTGCTTGGGCTTGTTCCCTACTTCATGAGATTCTTGGGCCTACAAAATGGGCATTAAAGACATGCTTTGCCATGAGTTTTTTACTCCTCATGGGCTTTAGTAGAAATAAAATGAATCCATGAGCTTTAATAAATATTTATGATAGATTTTGGGTATTAATTCCCATGGGCTTTAAATAACAACTTGTTTAGTTTCTCATAATTTTTACTATGGATTACTTTGTTAATGATATTTTCTTTGGGGCTTTTTTAAATAATGACCTCCAATATTGTTCTTGAGAATAATATTTACCATGGGTTTTAAATAAATATGTTAACAACCACTATAATGGAATAATGTGGTGTTCTCATGAGTTTCTCTATAGATAATCATAATGGACATGTAGAATGAATAATTACCATGAGTTTTGGTAATAAATATTATGAATGTTGTGATGTAAGATAGATAGTGAACATGAGTTTATAATATGAAATAAATAAATGTCATGGGTCTAATAATCATAACTTTCCATGGACTTTTATAAGATGATTGCCATGGGTTTTGAAAATAGATAATTCATAAATTCCATGAGCTTGTGATATTACAGTAATATGTTTAAGTATTGTTCATTATTGGACTTTTAAGTAAAATAATTATGATATAGTATTTTGCCAAGTATTAATAACCTTGGGCTTTTGATAGAATAGTGCCAAGTAGTTAGCTTGGGCTTTTAATAGTGCCAACGTAAGTTGGGCTTTTGATATTGTCAATGAGAATTGGGCTTTGATATTGCCTGGGCTTTGATGTTGCCAATAAGAATTGGGCTTTGATGTTGCCAATGAAAATTGGGTTTTAAATATTGCTAGCGAAAACTGGGCTTTGATATTGCCAATGAGAATTGGGTTTTGATATTGTCAATGAAAATTGGGTTTTAAATATTGCCAGCGAGAACTGAGCTTTGATATTGCCAATGAAAATTGGGCTTTGATATTGTTAATGTGAATTTGGTTTTGGATAAATAAATTGCCATGGGTTTAAACCATGGGCTTTGATTATGGATTTGAATTCCATTTATAAAATTGTTTTGCCATGGATTTGAATCATGAGCTTTTCAAATATTGCCAAGCATAAGTATTCTTGGGCTTTAAATAGAATACGAGATGTTTATTGGGTTCATAGGGCCGGTTTTGGGCTTAACTAAATAATGATAATAAAACTGGAAAAAATATGAGTTTTTTGGGCTTTTTTGTGATATTTTATATCATAACCCAATTTAGATGATGAGATATGAAACATTTGTGATTAACATAATGATAGAGCAAAAAATATTTGGGAAAACCCAATAACTTATTAGTGGTGTTTGAAAATAAATAGGTGGTACTTAAATAAAATTAGGTGTAAAAAAAAAAGTACCCTAACAGTTGTTAAGGTACTTTTTTTTTACACCTAATTTTATTTAAGTATCACCTTTTTACTTTCAAATACACACACCCTATTCTATTTAAAGCCCAAAAATACTTATGCTTGACAATATTTGAAAAGCCCATGATTCAAGTTCATGGCAAAACAATTTTATCAATGGAATTCAAATCCATAATCAAAGCCCATGATTCAAACCCATGGCAATTCATTCATCCAAAGCCCAATTCTCATTGGCAATATGAAAGCCCAATTCTCATTGGCAACATCAAAGCCCAATTCTTATTGGCAATATCAAAGCCCAATTTTCATTGGCACTACTTTATCAAAAAGAAAAGAGCCCAAGATTATCAACGCTTGGCAAAGAAAAAATATCATGTTAAAGTGTTACCGTGGCAAAAAAGGACCATGGCAATCATCTTATGAAGAAACTCATTGAGAGCTATCTTGAGGATTATGTTCTCGTATTATAAACCCGTGAAATACATGGACATCATTTGCATCGCGACATCCATAAAATACACGTTCAACACTCATGGTAAACATTCAAACCCACAAGATCATCATTTAAGTTATGATGCGATTATTAGAAACCATGAACATTATTTGCAACATAGAGTTCATCAAAGTAAATATTATTTACAAAAGTATTTTGAAACTTGTCCTATTGTTTCAAACATTACAACAAATTGCCCAAAGGCCCATTGCAAGTATTTATGAAAAATCCAAAAATATCTACTAATAAAAGTCCATGAGGAATGAAAGTCCATGAGGAATGAAAACCCATGGCAATATGTGCACACAACCCAGCCCATGTGAGCAAGCCCAAGCAAAAAAACACCAGCAGGAGGCAAAGGAGAACATCCCTTGTTCATTCCTAACCAAAAAGAGCAACTAAGGACTCATACAAGGGAATCAAGCCTTTGAGAATGGACTAAAGGCTGTCCCATCAGTTTTCTGTCACCCTCTACCTGACGTGAACAGTGCCCAAGGGCTGTCATATCAGCTGGAGTCTAAAGAATGATGGAACTCCATCATCTTCCTCAAGACTGCACCTCCAGCGGAAGGGGAGCTGAAACCAAATTATTCAAACTCCAACAAATTGATGTTAAAAATACTAAAAATGTTTAAGACGTGATTCATATGCCAAGCCCATGAATCCTAAAAGGGAAAAATTGGGAACATGTGGTTTGGAGGGCATAAAGGGATCTCCAGCGGAACCCCCTGAAGTAAACTAGAACTTGACACCTGGCTTGGGGTGTTAAATCTTACTTCTCAGGGGTTCGAATCTCAGTTGCAGCATTAGGATTCGCTCTTAATACACGCTTCAAATCACAATAATCAAGTTCAGCCCCAAGAATCCTGGCATTTAATGCAAAACGCTCTAAAATCCCATCATTACCCAAAAAAGCAAAGCAACCCCTAAAATGGATTTTCCTACTTCTGATCAAAAATCCCAGGAAAGCTTGACTCTGATTCATCACCTCTGAGTGGTCATACGTTTTTTGGATCCTTGTCAATAAATGCTTCTCTAAAAACTCCATTATAAAAGTACAAGCAAACTAACCAAAAAACCAACCTGGCTACCCCTCTCAAAGACCTTGGAAATTCGTTGGCCATTCTTTTTGTTGGTGGTTTAGCTCTCTTTTTGCTCACCACCCATCATCCTTAGCCTACACCCATCTAATCCCATATACTCTTCTCACTCCCTTTACACTACCACAGCTCATAAGTGTCCTCCAGCTGGTCATAAACAGCCCATTACCCATAAAAGACTTCGGTCTCAGTATCAATCACATCTCACTCACTCAAAAGTAGCCCACGTTCATCTTATTCATGCCTTATAAATTTACACTCACTAAAATCTTAGCCCATTAAAATCTTAGCTTGATACTTGCTGCACTGAGCTGGGGATGTTTCTCTCCCTTCACACCATGCCAATTAATCCTCCTTTTTTTCTTCCAAGGGAACCTTTAATTTTTACTTTTTACTTTACCGTTAGGGGTGGCAAAGTAAGCCCAAACCCATTTGCCCACCCAAACCCACCCACTCTAATTGAACCCAAACCCACCCAATTATTAGTTGGGTTAAATGGACATCAACCCAATTAGACCCAATAATTATTGGGTTTTAACTAAGAACCCATTGAACCCCATTTAACCCAAAAACAATTTCCTCAAATTCAACCTAGCCCTTCCCATAAAAAAAATTAATAAATAAACATAGTTTTTAATAATAAAAAATTGGGACTAAACAAATGGAAATTAACCATCCTGTGATTTTCTCGGTAACCAAACAGAGTCCAGATATTTAAGAAATTTAAGAGAACATTTGAAACTCAAATATACAAATTCTCTTTCTCTTTTCCAGCATTTTCTCCCCAACCAAACAGAATAATATTGCCAGCCTTTGAAGTAAGCCGCTATTTCGAACCCAAGTAAAATCACAGACACCACAAGAACATTTTGATGCAGAAATAGAACCTGGTTTTCACTGCCGGGTTCTCTTTCTCTTCCCCATTCCCTCCACCAAAGCGTCGTCGTTCTCATGCTCGTGCTCGTTCTCGTTTTCGATTTCGTCGGAGTCGGTTCAGCTCGAAGCGAGATGGAGGCGGATCAAGGCGGTGAGGCCGAACATTGCAGAGGCGATGGAGGTCAAGCAACCGGCGGCATGGTGGGCTTTGAGCATTAGGACCCAAGTGAGCTGCTTGGAGTTTTTGCGTCCTCAGTGGCCTTTGTCTCTGGTACGACCTGACTCGGGCGAGTTGGTTGTGATGAGAAAATCATCCTCCGTCGGACCCTCCAGCTCCACCATTGACCAATTCGGATTCTCCATCTTCACCACCACCGGCGTGCCATGGTGGCTCTCTTTCGCCCACCATTGAAATGATGGTGCCATTCTTTCCTCTCTCTTTAAGGTCCGATCTCACACAATGAGACCTTTAAAAACACCAAAAACTCAAAACTACAAGCTTAGCACGTGCGATGAGACAAAGAAGAGCGAGGAGGTGAAGGTGGCGAAATTGGATGAGCAAGATCAGAAAGTCGAAGAGGATGAGCAAAGTGAGAAAATCGACGAGAAAGTGACGGAATTTTTTTTTTTTTTTGGGGTTAAAACGGAAAATTAAAATGTTGATGTGTCATTTAAAAAATGCAAACTAAAATATTTTGGTACTTTGGTCCTTTTCACTTTTTAGGGGGCATTTTGGTAATTTTAATAATTGGGTAATTGGGGTTTACCCATTATAATTGGGTTGGGTTGGGTTTGGGTTAGAAACAATTAATTAAATGGTTTTTAATGGGTAAATAGGTTTTATATACCCAACCCAATTATGCTCACCCCAAACCCACCCAAACCCACCCATTTGACACCCCTATTTACCGTTGAAGGATATGATGTATTTGTAACAATTGAACTCTTCCCTCATCTTGATGTAATGATGGCTGAAAGCGCAATAAATTCCTCTTGAATGAGACACATAAGGACCTAAAATTTCCATAAATTTATCTAATTATTGATGGCTGGACCGTGTAATTCCACATTTACCATTGGACAATTCATCTTTTGGACTTAAGTGTAACTTCACCCTTACCGCTAGAGAATTTACTTCCCTCGAACTATCAAAACAGGACCACTAATGTATTAACTAAGTATTGTAAGGTATTTTTCATTGGGCTTTTGTTGTTGTTTTGTTAAGTGCAGCCTTTGTTTTCCTTGCTTTAGTAGGCTTGTCATCACACCGATAGCCTTTGGGCGTCATTTTAAGAGCCCACAGTTGAGTTTCGGTTTGGTTTCCCAACATCTCATTCAGAGGCATAAATTTCCCCCTCCACAACAGTTTGCTCGAGCGAGTTTCGAGTGAGCTTGAAATGATGTGTTTTATGCCCAAAAAAAAAGAAAAAAGTTTTACTAACCCATTTGACATGATTTCACGTGCTTTACAATCAAAAGTGTTTTCAATTATTTTTTGAAATGGTATTACACCTAATTAGTGTCATTTTATGGTGCCTATTCATTTGAATCCTCACTATATCTATAGAATTAAAATAGAGGACAAAATCAATTGTTTCTTGCAATATGTGTATACACACACACACACACACACATATATATATATATATATAACATTAAATTCAGTAATATAATTATGTTGAATTCCCCTATCCCTCATATTCTGTTTTTCATTTACTTCATGGTTACTCTCCCATTTCCATTTATCTATTTCTATATCTGCTATCTTTTTTCTGTTGTCTTCTATTGGTATAATGACTCCTGCTGGCGTTAGGCTTTTCCTTTCTACTCTTTCTGTGTTTTCAGTTTGAATACTCTATTATCTCCTTGTTATCTGTTGCTTCTAATTTTTGTTTACCCAAACTTTTGTTATAGTTGCATACTGTTGTGACCTGTAAGCCCCTTTCAGTGCAAGTTTAACCTTGTAAGCCTTGTATATCCTTGGAAGTAGCCATTCTAGCCGGTGTTTGGCGTTTTAGGCGAAATAGGATTAGCAATTGGTTATGGATGCACGAGAAGGCAAAGTTTCATGGAAAAGTATCTCTGTTACAAATCTTTGAGTAACTACTTTAATTCGAGGACAAGTAATTAGGCTTTAATTGAGTTTTCAATCTTTAAACATGAATAGGTTGTTTAGGAGTAACTCTTCCACCAGCTCTAAATCTTCCATCCCCCCTTGCATTCCTGAGATCCCTTACGGTGATGGATATCTAAATTCTAAAGATTATAGTGTATCTGATGTTGACCTCAAATTGGGAGATTGGAATATCCCTAAGGTTCCTACCAGTGAAATTTATAAATCTTCATGGTCTATAAAGAAAGCCTTTAAGATCAATTATCATGTCAAAACTATAGAACAAGTTTATGGAATAAACAAAGAATATGAGACATGTTACTTACTTAATCCAGACACCATTAAAGCTCATAAGAAGCAAGGACATAACTTCCTGCACATAGGTCTTGTCCAAGTTGGAGTTAAGCCACTCATCAGAAAAGGGTTGGACTGTTCAATCCTTATGGCCCTCAGAGACACCCGTCATATAAGATTCAATGACAGCCTTTTAGGAACCATAGAAACCAATATTAGCAGTGGGCCAGTTCACTTCGACTGTTTCCCAGTTCACTTCGACTGAAAAATCTGGGAAACAGTCGAAGTGAACTGGCCCAATTGGACCTGCTGCTGAATGAGGATTCAGCTTTCTTAAATAGGCTAATGGGAGCCTTGGATCCCCTGAAAAGATGCTGAAAAATCGGAGGGTAAAATGCTTTTACTGGGGGGAAAACTTTTTTCCACCGAAAGCATTTGATTCTTCTGAAAAGGAAATTTGGACTACTCATGAAGAATAACTTTTACTGTTCATGAATAGTGTTTTGCCTTCTGAGTGCATGTCATTCAATATTTGGACTACTCATGAGGAATATCTTTTGATGTTCATGAATAGGGATCTGTCTTCTGGGTGCTGGTGTTGCCCTTGAGAAATTGTTAATCTCCATCTAAATTGTAACCATCATAAGGGTCTTAGGAATCTTGAAATAATGGATTATTAGGATCATGATTAATGGAGGCTTCTGAAGAGGCAGGAGAAGCTTTTTCTACTGACTCTAATTGTTCTGACTGGAGAAGCAATTGCTGGGCAAGATCCTTTAGTTCTTGGCTAGATTTTCCAGCAACTTGGATTGAATCAAGACTGGACTAAGACCTTGTACTTTGAGCAATGGCCTTCTGAAATGGGGGAGGGAAATCTTTATGCAACTGATTGATGACCTGATCAATTTTGAGACTGTCCCACCATTTAACTGAAAATTCTCTGTTTAATAAATTGTTATTAATTGCATAAGACCACATGCTAATCCAGTGGATTCTGTATCTGATTGTCATATGCAAAATAGCTGGAAACTGGAGATTGAAAGGGCTGAGTCTTGAACTGAAGAACCGGAGAGCATCCTAGAGAGGTTCAGGGAAAATCTGAGGGTGGGTAGATCAAAACAGACTTCCTAATTAAGTTTTTCTTCAAACTTTCTGATCTCTGTTTGGATGTCTTGGCCGGCTAATTTTTCTTCAATTTTCTTGTATCTCAGATCATCTTGGAGATACTTGATATGTTGAGTTTTGGCACTAATTAAGTTTAAGGTTTTGGAGACACAAACATCTTAGAGAGAACTAATCTCTCTTGGTTCAGGGCTCCTAATGAACTTAAACTTGACAGGCTGGCCAAAAGGATGAGTAGTAATGCCATCACTATCTGTAGTAAAAGGATATAATAAACACATGAATGGGTTTCCTAGGATGACTCTATTTGTCATGTTTTTGACGAGGACAAAGGTTGTTTTAAAACATGTATTGTCTTGGCAAACATGGGCTTTAGGGATTTTGAATTCAATCTGCATTTTTCCACCACTGGCAAAAGTTAATCTTTCTTTGGTCTTTTGAAAGTATTTTGCAGGAATGATCCCTTCTTGGATGCAGTTAAGATCAGCGCCTGAATTTATTAAGGCTATGACCTCAAATTCAAAATCTTTGCTAATGACAATCCTGACCTTGGAATGCCATTTCTGGACGTTAATCCTACTAATGGTTTCTAAGAACTTCAGTGTTGTTGGTTCTGGTTCTTCTAGGGCTATATCAGATGTAGGATTAACTATATCATTATCAGAAGGAAGCTGATATGAGGGACCTTCCTCATTGTTTAGATGAGAAGCATTTTCTAAATATCTTACCTTTTGGTCAAGGAGGTTGTGATCTACCTTAAGTATAATTAACTCTTACTTAAGGTTTCTAATTTCACTTCTGGTTTCTTTGATCTCATGTTGAAGGTCGTTGACAGTAACGTCCTTCTTAGATTGAGTGAACCTATTGTAGCTTTTCTCGAGATCAACTTTTGGTTCCTGGATTTTGGGTTTACTAGTGTCTCTGGCCAAAGTTTCTTTAAATTGGCTGAGTCTTTGAGCTTTGATCAAAGGGTCTTTTATGGCTTCAATAAGGTCAAGAAGAAGTTCTTCTTGTTTGGTGAGGACGTTGATAGTTTTGTTTTTGCAACAACTATCTTTGCATGCTAAAGGGATATCTGGGCTGCTAGAAGAACTAGTGGAGATAGTAGAGGATCCTGAGGACTGGTCTAATTGGTATATCTCGTTGTCACTGGAACTACTGGAAAGCTCATTTTCAGTATTAAGTTCCAGAAGCTGGAAGATTTCTTTTTTACTGGTTGGTCAGAAATTAGGGTGTTGATAAGGGATTTAGCCTTGGATCTACACTCTTTTCTAAAATGGCCCTTTTTCCCACACTTAAAGCATGTCCCTTTGGTACATGCAGTTTGTGTAGAACTTCTGTGTTTACCACTGTCTTTGTGGTAATTTCTTGAGGTCACCTTGGTCTTGCTCAGCCTTTTATGTTTAGAAAAATGCAGAGATAGAAAGAGGTATTCCCATATTATTCATCAACTACAAGCCCCTTAACGAAGTCTTAGAATGGGTTAGGTACCCCATTCCTAACAAAAAAGACTTAGTTAATAGACTTAGTAAAGCAGTAGTTTTTAGCAAGTTTGACATGAAGAGCGGTTTTTGGCAGATACAAATCAGAGAGTCTGATAGGTACAAGACAGCCTTTACCACACCCTTTGGACATTATGAATGGAATGTAATGCCCTTCGGTCTAAAAAAACGCACCTTCTGAATTTCAGAATATCATGAATGAGATTTTCAATCCATTCTCTAGTAACTCAATTGTGTACATTGATGATGTGCTCATCTTTTCTGAATCCCTAGACCAACATTGGAAACACTTGCGAGCATTCCTTCATACCATTAAGCTCAATGGTCTTGTTATTTCAGCCCCAAAAATCAAGCTTTTCCAGACTAAAGTCCGTTTTTTAGGCTTTGATATCCACCATGGTGTCATCAAACCCATTAATCGTGCTATTCAGTTTGCTGAAAAGTTCCCTGACCAAATCCTAGACAAAACCCAACTCCAGAGATTTCTAGGATCTCTTAATTATATTTCCGATTTCTATCAAAATCTCAGGCAGCAATGCAAACCTCTTTTTGATAGACTCCGTACTAATCCACCTCCATGGACTCCAGCTCACACAGCGATTGTCCAAGAAATCAAAAAATATGTCAAACCTCTCTCGTGCCTAGGAATTCCCTCAGTCAATTTCTACAAAATTGTCCAAACTGATGCCTCTAACACAGGTTATGGTGGCATTCTCCTTCAGAAAACCACTCCAACTGCTCCTGAACAGATAGTCTGTTTCCATTCGGGAATATGGACCCCTACTCAGTTCAACTATAGTACATTTAAAAAAGAAATTTTATCTATAGTATTATGCATCTCAAAATTTCAAAGTGATCTTTTAAATCAAAAAATTTTAATCATAATTGATTGTAAATCTGCAAAGCATGTTTTAGAAAAAGATGTTCAAAACATTGCAAGGTTAACTAAGTGGCCCTCACGTCCAAGTAGCAATAATTGTGGATGAGCGAAAATACTACATCCATAAATATAAAGAACACTTCAAAATACAATAATAAACAGCCACCAATCACACATTTACCACCTCTTTAACATCAAAATAAGCCTAAAAAACAAACACAAAATCATCTAACCAAATGTTGTCCTCACCACATATATCTCAGATTCACTTTGCACATTGTAGTGCATGTATACGCAGGTGCCAAAATGATCATACCACTAATCTTGATCATATCTAAGCAAAAAATATAACTTCTAGCATGATCTAGAAACTAAAATGACTTACGAATTAAAGTTACATGTTTATGCCTTGTTCCTGATACTTAAGAATTTACATGATAACAATCGCATGTCCAAGAATGAGTCTTGATGATTAAAGTAAGCTTTTCTCAGGGAAATAGACAAGTTTCATGAAAAGACCATACTCAAATTTTTTAAAATGGAAAAAAAAAAATCCATTGGGGCATTTTATCAAACAGTTGAAGCACAAAAGGAATGAGCCCAAGTTGTGAAATCAATTGGCCATGAATTCCTAAATACCCAGTACAAAAATCACTCAAGATACACCATTTTATCAAGGACTTAACTGTAATTATCAAATAGATCAACATGATTATCAAAGGGAATCAAAGAAAAGAAAATAATTAAAAAATCAATAACACCTATGGTAGAACATTTTATTTTATGGGGCATGAAAATCCTAGAATTTCATCTGGCCAAAAAGAAAGGGAAATTGGACTCACCTCGTGTGGCAATGAGTGGGTAGTGCCCAAGTCTCCATTGCTGCCGAGTGGGAAGTCGGAGATGATAACCCAACTTCGGCAGAAAAACATCTTGTTTGGCATTGGGGGAAAATGACCCACAACCCATCGAAGACAATTGTGAATTTTCTCTCATCAGTGTTCGGCTTGGTTTTTTTATTTTCTTTCTTCTTTTTCTGCCGGCAACCTGTGGAGGTGGAAGTGGAGGAGCAATGGAGGAGGAGATACAGAGAGAGAAACGCAGGTTAAGAAAAGAGAGAGAGAGAGAGAGAGAGACTAACGGAGACAAACGGCTTAAACCAAACGCAGATAGAGAGAGAGAGTCAGACTTCTTCTTTTTTTTTTTTTTTTTTTTTTTCCTTGGGGTTTAGAGATAAGTTTTGAAGGAAATAAAGGAGGGTAATTAATGAGATTTTATTAAAAATATTTGTAATAATGAAGGTGTTTTTTTTATCGTTGGATCTACTTAAATCTAATGGCTTAAAAAAGGTGTAACTCTAAAGAGTTACACCAGGTGTAACTTGAACCCATCTCTATACACACATATTGATTGATTGATTGATTGGCAATAGAAGTGATATAATCATATCCTTTAGGATTTTAACTAGGTTGTTGAGGATGTCGTTATCAAAGTGTTTTGACATCAAACGTGAAGAGGCCTTGCTACTTGTGTAACTTAGGTAGCTTCATATGTATACCTCAATCAGAGAGTATCAATGTAATTTTACAACTAAACAGATGTTTAAAGTGTAATTGACTAATATATGTTATTCAGCCCCAATGTACCCTAGAATTTTTATGTTCTATTGAAAGGCTATGGTTATTGTGGTTAGCATGTTTTGAATTTCCGAATCAGCAAGTTTAGTGACACTGATACAATAATTTTCACAACTACTAAGATAACATGTTGTGATTGATGCACAATAAAAGTGATGCCTGTGGTGGGCCATATGCTATTGATGTTGCACCACTCTTAATACCATAGCAATTTGTAAAATAAGTTGACAAAAAAAATTTCCCCTATCAATACTCGTGTATAGAATATCTAGAGGTTGTTATGTCTTCAAGATGATTCTTTGAAGACATTACTAGAAAGGAAATTTAAGGTATTGGTGAATTTTCATCTGTATCCCCTAGCCAAGATATTAATTCCCTAGAGAATTAAGGGTATTTGCTGTGATATTTCAGCTATACTCTCACAAGCCCCTCTGTGCTCTGTTAACTAGATTCCCAGAGGGGCAAATGGCAAGGCTAATGCCTTGGCCAAGTGGTCGTTATTGAACAATGTATTTGGCTCTCGATTTGGGCTGTGGCCCTCCCTGTTTTGAATCTGTAATCAGGGTGGAGGCCAGCATACCCTCTTGTAATTCTTCTTGTTTGTGAATAAAATTTTCCGATTCATCAAAAAAAAAAAAAAAAAAAAAGCATAAATTTCAATATACCAACGGTCGATTAGGTTCAATAGGCCTACTTTCACCTAGTGTAGACAGTATATCTCATATTGAGTTTAAAGTAAAGTTTTAGTTAAAATTATTGCAAACAGTCGTGTGATACGCCATTTTAAGAGAGCTATTATTTAAATATTTTCTGTGGATATTTTTTCAATGTTTAGCAAATCATTTTGGGATTTCTGTGAACCAGGCATGAAAATATACAATTTTAACCCAAAACGCATTCTTTCTATCTACTTTTGGAATAATAATTGATGAGGGTCAAAACAAAGCTTGTCGAGGCCTGCAAGTGGGCCTGACGGATCCATATTCCTGGGCCGATAGAGAGCAAGCCCAACCTGTCCAGTGGTCCAAAATAGCAAAAGCCCTTGATGGAAAATACTTGCAAGACAAGTATTTGATCGCCGTGGAATCCTAAAGGGAAAAGAGTCCTAAAACGTTAAGGATCCCGAAGGATACATGCGGATCTTTTCTATAAGGAAAGGTCTTGCAAATCACAATTAAGTCTATTCCAAGTAGAGTCCTATAAGGAAAAGACTTCTACGCCAAGTATAGGAGGTTAACCTTCTACCACTATAAAAGGAGGAATGCCTTCACAAATCGAGGTACGCATAATTTATCCTCTCTAGGACTCTAGAGCTGTGAGAATTGATTCTAACTTGACCTTCGGAGGGTATTCGGCCGGTACCACACCGGTGCTCTCTGTTAGGACTCTTCGGTTTTCATTGTGCAGGTATTCATTCAAGCGTTTGGAGATCGTGTAACTCACTGGTGATCTTCCCAGATTCGCCAGTTGGCGCCGTCTGTGGGAAGGCGACTGACGAATTATCGATTCGAAAGCCATAGTAAACGCTTCCCGGAGTAAAAGAGTTGCATGGTGCTGACTCGCTCGATGGCAACTACGAACAACATTCAGGAAGACGAAGCTCGAACCACGGCCCTCGAGAGGCAGGTTCAGACCTTGGCCACTGCAGTGGAACGTCTCACTAAGGAGAACCACGATCTGGAGGAGCAGCTACGCCAGAAAAATGCAGGTCATGGCACCCAAGAGCAGGACCAAGAAGGCACTAGTGCCGATAGAAGGGAACGAGAAGGGCCAGAGGGCAGTAACATCCCGAGTAGACCAGAGCGACAAAACCCAAGCATGCCGTCCCTCACGGATGCCACACCTCCACATATCGCAGCCGAGATGCAAGCGATGAAAGAGCAGATGGAGGTTATGATGAACGCCCTCAAGGGACGGGTGTCTAGCGATCTTGACGATCTGGTCAATCGCACCGACTCGCCATTCACTGCGGCAGTAAACTCTTTCCCTTTACCACATAAGTTCCGTATGCCACAAATCGACAGCTACGACGGAGTCAAGGACCCTCTGGATCACCTGGAGACCTTCAAAACCTTGATGCACCTTCAAGGAGTAGCGGATGAAATCATGTGTAGGGCCTTCCCGACAACGCTGAAGGGTGCGGCAAGGATTTGGTTCAGCCGGTTGATGCCCAACTCCATCAGCACATTCAAGGAGCTAAGCGCTCAATTCACTACGCACTTTATTGGGGGACATAGGTACAAAAAATCTACGGCCTGCTTGATGAGCATCAGGCAGCGCGAGGACGAAATGCTAAGATCCTACATATCCCGTTTCAATAAGGAAGCCCTCTCGATCGATGAAGCCGACGACAAGATACTTGTGGCAGCCTTCACGAATGGATTGCAAAAGGGTAAGTTTTTGTTCTCCATATACAAAAACGACCCAAAGACCATGACGGAAGTACTTTACAGGGCCACTAAGTATATGAATGCTGAAGATGCATTGCTGGCTCGCAAAGAAAAGCCAAAGAAAAGGGAGAGACAAGAAGATACGCGGCAGGATAGAGGGCGTAAGATGGAGAGGACAGGTGAACGAAAGGATGACAGACGATCCAAACCCCCTTTGGGCAGGTTCACAAGCTTTACCCCATTAACTGCCCCAGTCGACCAGGTCCTCATGCAAATTAAAGACGAGGGATCCCTGACCTTCCCCGGAAAGCTGAAGTCAGATCCAAACAAGAGGTCTAGGGACAAGTATTGTAGATTCCACTGCGACCATGGCCATGACACGGCCGACTGTTATGATTTAAAGCAGCAGATTGAAGCTCTTATCCGGCAAGGGAAATTGCAAAGGTTCATCCGTAAGGAAAGAACGGACCCCCAGCAGGAACAGGCTCCTAGAAGAGAGAATGAACGTCCAAGGCCACCTATAGGAGACATACGAATGATCGTAGGGGGTACGGCAGCCGCTGGGTCATCCAAGAAGGCTAGAAAAACCTACCTCCGAATAGTTCAAAGCGTCCAATTAACAGGATCCGTACCAAAGATGGCGCGAATCAACAATCCAATCATTGGGTTCTCAGAGGAGGATGCCCGGAGGTTACACCATCCGCATGACGACGCGATTGTGGTCAGCCTGCAAGTGGGAGACTACAACATACACCGAGTTCTGGTCGACAATGGAAGCTCGGCAGATATCATGTACTACCCGGCCTTCCAGCAGATGAAAATCGACCGAGAACAGCTGATCCCGGTAAATGCCCCTCTCGTAGGTTTCGGAGGGACGAAAGTATTCCCCATTGGTGCTATCACATTGGTAGTAACCATAGGCGATTACCCCCAACAAATCACCAAGGACGTAACATTCCTCGTAGTCGACTGTTCGTCCGCTTATAATGCTATTATAGGACGACCTACACTTAACTCCTGGAAGGCTGCAACCTCAACCTACCACTTAATGGTCAAGTTCCCTACAGAATATGGAGTAGGAGAACTGCGCGGAAATCAGGTGGCCGCGAGAGAGTGTTACGTTGCCATGTTAGAAATGGAGGACCAACAACAAGCGATGTGCATAAGAGAACAATGGGTGGTAGCAGAGCCAATTGAAGAACTAGAAGAGCTAATCCTTGACGAATCAAAACCCGAACGGACGACAAGAATGGGGACTCTGGCCAGCCAGCCGACACGTCAAGCCCTAGCAGCGTTCCTCAGAATGAACCAAGACGTATTCGCCTGGAGCCACGAGGACATGCCAGGGATTAATCCCTCAGTCATAGTCCACAAGTTAAACGTGAACCCTGCATCTTCACCAGTCCGACAGAAAAAGCGAGTGTTCGCTCAAGAGCGGGACAAAGCAATAGCAGAAGAGGTACGGAAGCTAATGGAGGCAGATTTTATCCGAGAAGTCTACTATCCAGATTGGTTAGCAAACGTGGTCATGGTTAAAAAGGCGAATGGAAAATGGCGAATGTGTGTCGATTTCACGGACCTGAATAAAGCGAGCCCCAAAGACAGCTACCCACTCCCTCGGATAGATACCTTGGTGGATTCTACTGCAAGGCACCAGCTCCTGAGCTTTATGGACGCCTTTTCAGGGTACAACCAAATCAAGATGGACGAGGCCGATCAAGAGAAAACATCCTTTATCACAAGCCAAGGACTTTTTTGCTTCAAGGTGATGCCGTTCGGACTCAAGAATGCAGGGGCGACGTACCAGAGATTGATGAATAAAATGTTCGCGCACCAGATTGGGAGGAACGTACAAGTTTATGTTGATGACATGTTGGTGAAGAGCCTGCACGAAGCTGATCACTTGGACGACCTCCGGGAGACGTTCGACACACTCCGATCATATAACATGAAGCTGAATCTGAATAAATGCGCTTTCGGAGTGACGGCAGGGAAATTCTTGGGCTTCATGGTGTCCCAAAGGGGTATAGAAGTAAACCCGAAGAAAATACGGGCCATAATAGAGTTGAAACCCCCTAGGACGGTCAAGGAGGTTCAGAGTTTAAATGGCAAAGTTGCAGCCCTGAACAGGTTTGTCTCGAAGGCAACGGACCGATGTTTACCATTCTTTCGCACTCTACGAAAATCCTTCGAATGGACGGATGAATGCCAGAAAGCCTTTGAGAGTTTGAAGAAATACCTTTCATCCCCGCCATTGCTCAGCCCATCCAAACTAGGAGAAGAGCTCTACCTCTACTCGGCGGTCTCGCAAGCAGCGGTCAGCGCGGCCTTAGTACGGGAGGACGATGGGTCTCAAAAACCCATCTACTTTATAAGCCGTGCGTTCCAAGGAGCAGAAGAGAGGTACCCCCAAATGGAGAAAATGGCTTTCGCACTGGTAACTGCTGCACGCAAACTCAAACCATACTTTCAGGCGCATACTATCAATGTCCTGACGGATCGGCCACTTAAAAAAGCAATGAGTAGCCCTGAGGCTGCAGGACGGATGGCGTTATGGGCATTAGAGCTGAGTGAATACGACATACAGTACCGTCCGCGAATTGCAATAAAAGGACAAGCCGTGGCTGACTTCATAGCTGAATTTACCCATCCAGTGGACCAGGGGGCAGAAACCACAGCACAGTGGAGCATCCACACGGACGGATCTTCCAACAGACGAGCCGGAGGGGCTGGTGTGGTCATCCAAACCCCGGAGGGAGATAAGATTGAGTGCATGATCCGACTGGATTTCCCCACTACCAATAACGAGGCTGAATATGAAGCACTGGTGGCTGGCCTAGACCTCGCAAAGGCAGCAGGGGCTGAAAACATAGTCTTGTATTGTGACTCCCAGGTGATAACAAGTCAGATCAATGGCGGCTACGAATGCAAGAATGAAAGGATGAAGAGGTACCTAGAAGAGGTCAAGGGTCGGATCAACAACCTCGAAGTCAGATTCGTTCAAGTCCCAAGGGAAGAAAACGAATGTGCGGATCGTCTAGCTAAAGCTGCCTCAGCAGAATTTATGCATGTCCCTGAACATGTATTATCTTTTGTTCAAGTATCCTCACTTATTGGTGACGAAACAAGTGTGCAGGAAGTGAATTCCGAGAGTAATTGGACTACGCCCCTGATAACCTACATGAGAACTGGCACGTTACCAGACGAAAAAGATGCTGCTAGGAAGCTGAAGGTCAAAGCCTCGCGATTTGTGCTGATAAAAGATGTATTGTACAAAAGAGGTTTCTCTCGGCCGTTCCTACGGTGTCTGAGCCATGACGAAGCATCGTACGTAATGAGAGAAATCCACGAAGGAATCTGCGGCAACCACTCGGGGGCACGATCATTAGTACACAAGTTGATCCGAGCAGGTTACTACTGGCCCACAATGCTGAGGGATGCGCTGGCTTACGTCAAGGTCTGCGACAAATGCCAGAGGTTCAGCAATCTCATCCGACAACCGTCCGAAGAACTAACTCCAATGACGGCGCCTTGGCCATTCGCGCAGTAGGGCCTGGATATCATTGGCCCATTCCCTATAGCAATTAGGCAATTGAAATTCCTGGTAGTTGGCATCGACTATTTTACCAAGTGGGTAGAGGCCGAAGCTCTTGCCACCATCACGGAGAAGAACATTCGAAGCTTTGTTTGGAGAAATATCATCTGCAGGTACGGGATACCAAGAGTGCTCGTCTCAGACAACGGAAAACAGTTCGACAACAGCAGATTTAGGGAATTTTGCTCGGAGCTAGGGATAAGGAACCACTATTCTTCGCCGGCACACCCACAGGCCAATGGGCAAGTTGAGGTCACGAACCGATCCTTGCTCAAGATCATCAAGACCCGGCTCGAGGGGGCAAAAGGCATATGGCCAGAAGAACTATCGAGCGTTTTGTGGGCATACAGAACTACAGCAAGAACCCCCACGGGGGAAACGCCCTTTCGGCTGGCGTATGGAAGTGACGCTGTTATACCAGCAGAAGTAGGACTCACAAGCTACCGTGTGCATAACTATGACGAGCATAAGAACGAAGAGGCCATGCGACTTCAGCTCGATCTAGTAGACGAAGTGCGGACGACGGCGGAACAAAGGATGGCACGATATCAGAATCTCATGGCGAGGCACTACAACTCCAAAGTCAGGCATAGAGAGTTTCAGGTTGGGGATCTTGTACTGCGAAAAGTGATGGGCGCTACTAGAGATCCTTCACAAGGCAAGCTCAGCCTAAACTGGGAAGGACCATATAGGATTACATCATGGCAGCGGAAGGGCACCTACCATTTGGAGACGCTAGATGGTAAAAAGTTGGAGCACCCATGGAACACGGAGCACCTTCGGAAGTACTACGGATGAACGAAAAGCTGTGACGGATCTCTGGACCCCCAATTTACTTATTTTTATTTATTTTTTTTTGGATAATTACTAGTTTTATTTTGACTACAATACTTTACGTACCTTTTTAAGCCCAAGGGGGCAGGTACTTTTTTACTTGCTTTATGTTTTTATCTGCTTTAACTATTGAGAGGAATATTCGGACTACTACGTTTTCCTACTAATTTCTACTGAAAGTCCACAAAACGGGTGGAACATCCCAATGGGATGAAGGCCCTAAGTCCAGAATTCGGACGGATATAACAAAAGTCCTTAATATGGACGGATCGTCATAATAGGATGAATGCCAGTCCACAAAATGGACGGACTCCCAGACGGGAAAAATTCTGGTCCACCAAGTGGACGGGCCCCATAGAAGGTTAAAAATACACAAGTTCACAAAATGGACGGACTTCCAGCCGGGAAAAATTCCGGTCCATCAAGTGGACGGGCCCCATAGAGGGTTGAAAATAGACTAGTCCACAAAATGGACGGACTCCACCAAAAGGACGGACCACTTGGAGGGCTAAAAATCAAGTCCACAAACTGAACGGACTCCCTAGACGGGGAATACCCATTTCCTAAAATGGACGAACCCCTTAAGTGTATAAGTTAGACCACAAAGTGGACGAACGCCCCGAATATTTTCGAAAAATAGTCCACAAAGCGGACGGACCGGCTTAGTGAACGAACCACTTAATACTTTATCCGCAAAAGTGAACGGATACTCTAAACGCTAGAAATTTCGGTCCAAAGGTGGACGGACTCCTTAAGGTAATGAAAATAGTAATCAACGTAGTGGACGAATTCCTTTAACAGGAAAAATATGGCAGTCCACGAAAAGGACGGTCTATACAGAGAGGGTTTTAAACAAGTCCACAAAGTGGACGAACCCCTTAAAAATGCACAATTCTACAAAGTAGACGGATCCATTATGATCAGAAAGATAACAAAAAAAAAAGGTGAACGGATGAGATCCACAAACAGAGCTACGAATAAATATTAAATAAACCATTCACAAAAATGTTTACATAACGACTACGACGGATAAAGCTGTTTTATAACAATAAACAATACAAAAAATAAATAATAATAAAAACACAACTATTTGGCAGATGGGGTGTCCGTCGGCTTTCCAACAATGATGACGGACTGATGGTCTCCCTCGTTTGCTTGCTTGGATTCTATCTCAACTTGGGCAGACTGCAAGTCGTCGTTAGGTCCACCGTCAGCAAAGAGGTCGTCAGTATCTTCAGAAGCAACGGGCAGAACGGAAGCTTGGGCTTGGTCACCCACTTTGATATTTGAGATATCGAGGTCGGGATTGGCCTTCTTAACCTGACGGAGGGCATCATCAAAACCCTCCAAGAATGAGTCACCCAACTCAGACAGCAGGGCGTCGGAGTCACGATATTCACGGATCGCTAACTCCTTAGCCTGACGGATCCCATCCTTCAGGTTTTGAATCTCCTGATCCTTCGTCCCAAGGGTCTTATTCGCCTCCTCCATACCCTGCTCAAGTTCTTTTCTCAGCCTCTCGGATAGCTCAAACTTTTTCTCCATTTTTGTCTTCCAACTCCGTAGTTGGGTTAGCTCATCCTCCATCTGCTGAGACTTTGTCCGTACACGTTCTAGGGTCACCTCATGCTTGAGACACCGTCCCATCAATCCTTTCATCATCACCATTGCCTACAAACACAAGTGCAAAAAAGAAGGTTAGCATGAAGGCATCACTGATAAGACGGACGAGAAAATACGACGGACCCTTATATGACGAGTAGGATACCTGGGCAACGGCAAAAAGGCCCGACTCCCCCATGGCTTCCGTGGAGTGATTCCCCAAGTCCTCATAATCCTCCGACGAGATTATGGACGAGATCTTCTCTAAAGCATGTTTTGAATCCTCACGAAGGAGGACGGGCGCTTTCTCCTGATTAGACGGAGCCTTCATTAAGCCTTTGCCAGCCCCGTGTTTAAGTGGGGGATCCGTCTTCTCGACGTCGGCCATTAGCCCTATGACGGGTTCTAAAGAAACTCTTTGTTTCTTGACCGGACGGTCTCCCTTCGGCTGAATCTTTCTCTTCGAGGACGGGTTAGTGGTAGCCGTCGCCACTGGCGCCTCGTCACCGGACTCTTTTTCTTTGCTGCCTGCGACCTTATCAGTGCTCTCCTCTTGGCATCGTCCATTTCTAAAAAAGAAAGAGTACGGGTAAAATTGACTGAAAAAATGGGACCGTTCAATTAAAATGAAGACGACGGACTCACGTTTGCGTGTTTTCTCTTCGTATTTTCTGGCTGCTGGTGTTGGCTCGGGACCGTCACAGTACCAGTGAACGGTGTTGAGGTTGACTAGTCTTACCCAAGCCCGTTCTTCAGCCTTCGTCTTTGCAAAAATCTTCTCAAGAAAGCCGAACTCCTCGAGAGTTACTTGTGGACGCCGTCTAACTGCAAAGAAGAACGGTCAAAATTCCTAAAAAGAAGAAAGTAATAAACTGAACGGCAGTAAAAGACATGTATAACAAAATCGTTAGGACGGGTTCATACTGGACGGGTTCAAAATGCCCCAAGTCGTGTCGACGGGCATGTGATCCGTCTCCCCTGGGCTACACATCCAGTTGTCACCTTTAAGTACCGACTCTTCCAATCCCTATTGGAGTCAGGTGTTTCGTATATCACTTTCAACAACGGACTCCTAGGTACAAAGCTGTACATCCCTCTCGACCTGTCAATCTCGTCCGAACGATAGCAGTGAAGGAATTCCCTCACCGTCAATCTTCTGGCACCGCCGGACATGGCACCGTACAGGATCTCCATTGCTATAAAAACCTTCCAAGCGTTCGGTGACACTTGGTTGACGGATATGCTTAAACACTTGAGAAGCTCACGATGTAGGGAGCTTAGAGGGAACCTAAGTCCCGCCTTCAGCATCTGTTCGTATATTCCGACACCGTCTACCCCTTCGTAGTAGCATTTCTCTGACTTATAGGGTAGACGGATGGGGATGTTACTAGGAATTTGATAAATATCCCTAATAGTTTTGAAGTGGTTCTCCTTGATAGTAGACACGAAATTATTCACCGTCCACTCCGGCAACATGATGAACTCCCTAAGTCCATCAGCACCCACGACGGATCTTATTGTTCGCTCCTCACCGTTATCAGAAATCTCTTCTTGGTCAGCCATCTCCATATCCTCATTTTTTGAGGACGAGGAAGAGGCAGACGGGGTCCTCTCTTCATCTGGACTCTCTGAGTCTCTATGACCGGACGGATATACTCCCTCATAATCCACCCCGTCACGGACGAATGACTGGTTACTCGACGCACTAGACATCTCCTACATATGACGACAAAACCTAAGACTCAGACGGGTCTAGAAATTGTGACGGGAGTATAGAGTTCAGAATATCAAATTACTTAAAACAAGGACGCCATATTTACAATATTCACGGATGGAAAATACGTACCAATTTGTGAATGGACGGAGGGAGCAGTAGACGACGAATATATCTATTTGAACGGAGGTCTCTGTAAAATATGACGGATGGCGCTTTGATAGTAATGACGGATGCGCTCTGACAATATTCTTCCGCTGAAAATGAAGAAATGAAGGGGATAAGTCCCTGTATTTATAAAGGGAGTGCACGGAACACGAAGCGACGCTTCGATCCGAGAAAAAAACCAATAGGAATGCAACACGTGTCATACGCTTTAATGATTTCCGTACAGCCTGGCAAACGGTTGCTCAAGGTGACGGCGTATTCACTTAGACCGTTGACCCCGTTGATCCTGGATCCGTCTAGCCGTTCATGACAGGACCGTCTTCCGCTTAACCTTTAACCGTCACCCTGCCGGCCCTTTCCCACACTCATGACGGACCTGTAGGGTGAAGGGGGCAACTGATGAGGGTCAAAACAAAGCTTGTCGAGGCCTGCAAGTGGGCCTGACGGATCCATATTCCTGGGCCGATAGAGAGCAAGCCCAACCTGTCCAGTGGTCCAAAATAGCAAAAGCCCTTGATGGAAAATACTTGCAAGACAAGTATTTGATCGCCGTGGAATCCTAAAGGGAAAAGAGTCCTAAAACGTTAAGGATCCCGAAGGATACATGCGGATCTTTTCTATAAGGAAAGGTCTTGCAAATCACGATTGAGTCTATTCCAAGTAGAGTCCTATAAGGAAAAGACTTCTACGCCAAGTATAGGAGGTTAACCTTCTACCACTATAAAAGGAGGAATGCCTTCACAAATCGAGGTACGCATAATTTACCCTCTCTAGGACTCTAGAGCTGTGAGAATTGATTCTAACTTGACCTTCGGAGGGTATTCGGCCGGTACCACACCGGTGCTCTCTGTTAGGACTCTTCGGTTTTCATTGTGCAGGTATTCATTCGAGCGTTTGGAGATCGTGTAACTCACTGGTGATCTTCCCAGATTCATCAATAATTATGATTCCAAAATAGTTTTTTTTTTTTTTTTTTTGAGTGAAAAGATAGAATACCAAAATAGATTATGAATTGGAAATTGTTGTTTTAGCAGAAGAAAAAGAATAGCATTCTTATTCCCCATGTAGATTAAATGAACTTATTGTTGATCTGATCTGAGTAGTAGTAGAAAAAATTAGGTTTATGTGAAAGTGATTCTCCATCGCTTAAAGTTGATAATTTCAACAGGTTGTAATAAATTATGTAATCTTAGAAGAACTCTTGAACTGTAACCAACTTTTTACAAAGAAGTTGGAAATAAGCTTAGTTGGCGGTTCTAGCTAAGACATCTATCAATGAGAAGCATAATCTCAATACACAGGAAAGAGATCAGAGAGAGAATAAATTTTAGTAAATTGGAGTAGTTGAAAATGTCGATTGTGTCCCGACTTAGTTGTTTGGCCTATAAAATTTGTAAAGACATGGGTGCACTTCTTTTCTTTTCTTTTTTTTATTTTTTTTTTAAATTGTTTACATAATTTGTTAAAATTAAAACATTTTTTAATTTTTTAATTTTTGGATTTAAAGAAATGGTGTCTCAGTACATACACTTCCTTATTGTGAGATATCATATAAATAATGTACGGCAGCATTGTAAAATGGATATTAATGTAGTAATGTCTCTAAGATTATTATTGATCCCACAAGACCAACAAGCTATGAACAAGACATGAACATTGCTGTTTGCACTACCAAACTTTCCAGAAGAATTTTTGTCTTCATTCTTTAAAGTGACTTTATAGGATCCGTTTGGTTGGAGGAGTGGAAAAGTAGGAAAATAGAAAATATTTGATTTTCCCTCTTGTGTATTTGGTTGGAGGGGTGGAAAAGTGAGAGGGTGGCAAACTCTTTTGTTTGGTTGGAGAGAAAAAGGGAATGATGAAAAATGTAATTTATATAAATTGACTATTATTCTCTTATTACATAATATATAAGAAATAGAGTGAGGGGTAGGTGTGAGGGTATTTGTATAAAATGCATTTCATAGCACTTTTCCCTCCCTATTTTCCTTCCAATTTGGGAGGATAAAAAAAGTGGACCCGAGAGAGAAAATTTTCTCCCCTGTTTTCTATCTCTCTTATTTTCTTTCCTCAACCAAACAGTGGAAAACAACATTTTCCACCCTATTTTTCTCTCCCTATTTTCCATCCTCCATGTTTTCACCCCAACCAAACACACCCAATGAGTTATGAACCTTCCCTCCCTTCATTTCCAACTTCAGAAGTCCACATGACAGTCAACATGAAACACTTTCCTAGTTTCCTCATCCTTCCGGACTTTCCTTTCCCAACAAGCCTCTCCCCCTGAGAAAAAGAATCTGTAATTGCTGTACTAAGTTTTAGTGTTTTACCCACAAGGGAGGGAAAATAATTAAGCAGACATGGCAGACAGTGTTGTGAGTTTCCTGTTGGAGAACCTGACTCAGTTGCTCTCTCAAGAATCAAAATTGCTTGGTGGAGTAGAGGATCAAGTCAGGTTACTTCAGAATGAGCTGTCTCTAATCAACGTCTTCCTCAAAAATACTGAAGGGAAACGACATGACAATGACTTGGTGAAGCAGGTAGTAAGCCAAATCAGGGACGTAGCCTATGAGGCTGAGGATGTTATTGATACATTCATCATCGCAGTGACAAAGCACAGGAAAAGAAATAAGCTGAGGAAGGTAATCCATTACTTTGACCGAGCAAGCGCACTTCACGAGGTTGCAAACAAGATAGAGAGAATCAAGAATGTCATCGAGGAAATTTACGAGAATAGGAGAAAGTACGGCATAGAAATAGCTGAATCATCTGGAGGAGATGCAGAAGCAGAGGAGATACTGCACAGGCGCAGGAGATATGTTGAGGAAGATCATGTGGTGGGCTTTGGTCAGGACACACAGACATTGGTGAAGCAACTTATTGAAGGGATTTTGCAACTTAACGTTGTTTCAATCATTGGCATGGGTGGCTTAGGTAAGACCACTCTTGCTAGGAAGATCTACAATAGCAATGATGCCAAGAATTATTTGATTTCCATATATGGGTTTATGTCTCACAAGAATATAGAATCAGAGAGCTGTTGCTTGAAATTTTGAAGGGACTGACGACACTGCCAAGAGTGATGTTTAGAGCTGAATTGAAAGAGGAATTACTCCATGGGTTGGAAGCTATGTATAGCTTGAATGAGGAAAAATTGAAAGGGACACAAATTCTGGACTTGAAACTTATCAAGGAAATGAATGATGAAGAATTCATAAAGGCATGGTCTAAGTTCTTGCAAAACATAAAAGTGGAAGATGATTGTACCGATAAAAAAAGAAAAAGAGAGACAGAGGATTTGAAAAAATCTTTGTCAAGTTTCGTGCAAGATTTTTACAGCAAGAATGGGGTAAAATTGAAAGATATGACTGAGGATGAATTGAAAAGTGAGCTGTTTGAAGCCTTGAAAGAGAAGAGATACATACTTGTCATGGATGACATCTGGAATACTGAGGTATGGAATGAGGTAAGTACTGCTTTTCCTAACAACTCGAATGGGAGTAGAATATTGATCACTAGCCGAATAAAAGAAGTAGCATTACATGCAAGTAGTGTTAATAATAGTGTTCCTATTCCTCCTCATGAACTCCCATTTCTTAAAGAAGATAAAAGTTGGGAACTCTTCTCTAAGAAGGTGTTTCGAGGAGCAACTTGTCCTCCAGAACTTGAAACTCTAGGGAGACAAATTGTGGAAAGCTGCCATGGTTTACCAATTGCTATTGTGGTATTGGGGGGTCTTTTGGCGAATAAGGAGAAATCGCATCGAACATGGTCGAAATGGATTGGCCATGTCAATTCGTATCTGACTGAAGATAAATCAAGTTGCATAGACATTGGCTCTAAGCTACAACCACTTACCCCGACACTTGAAACCATGCTTTTTATATTTTTGGTATCTATCCAGAAGACTTTGAGATACATGCGAGCCAATTAATCCGAATTTGGATATCCGAAGGATTCATTCAACAAATTGGGAATAGAAATATGGAGGATATTGCTGAAGACTACTTAGAAGAACTCATTGATCGGAGCTTGATTCAAGTGGCAACAAAAAAGCTAGATGGAGGAGTCAAAACATGTCATATCCATGATCTTTTACGAGACCTCTGTATATCAGAAAGTGATGAAGAGAAGTTTCTTGAGGTTCGTTCAGATGTTAACCTTTCACCCATGAGCAAATGCCGTAGAATTTCCATCCATTGTGCCAACCATCTATACATTTCTTCCAACCATTGTGAGCCTACTAATAATCGTTCTGTAATAGGCTTTGGTGGGGTTGTCGGGCTATGTAAAAGTAACAAGTTGGTTCGGTTGGTAGAGCTCAGGAATACAGGCCTTTGTTTCTTAATCCCCAAAAAGATTGAAAACCTGGTTCTTTTGAGGTACTTGAGCATTTCATCTGGTACGCTTGATGTCATTCCAGATTCCATATGCAACCTTTGGAATCTCGAGATGCTAGATATGAGAAATTCTAAAATTAAATGCTTGCCCGCGGGGATATGGAAGTTACAAAAATTAAGACATTTGTACTTGGATGGGCCAACATCTCTACCTAGAGCTGACGATGAAGCAACTTTACCCAATCTTCAAGTCATTACTGGTATAGTTATAAATCACGACACTGAGAGTCTCTTTGCCAAGGCCAGATTTCCTAACCAAAGAAAATTAGGATTGCGTTCGTTAAATGTGGCACAGTCAGGGTTATTCACATTGTCATTGTCCAGCATCCATCCCTTGCGTCATCTACAGACTCTGAAGATTTGTAAAGGTATTAATCTTACAAATCCAAGTTCACTCCAGTTGACCCTCACAAAGGTAACCTTGCAGGATGTGTTAGTTGTTTCTCCATCTATCAGAGTGTTGGGTTGCCTTATCAACCTTCGAATACTCAAAGTAAATGGATGCAACAGTTTTGCACTCGATTGTGATGAAAGCAGTTTTTGTCAACTCCGAGTCTTAAAATTGGCAAAATTAACTGTTTTGCAATGGACTATGAAGAACGGTGCAATGGCAAGGCTTCAACGTTTGGTCATTGAGCGTTGCAACTTTTTTAAGATGCCACCTGACGAACTATGGTGTTTGAGTGCCTTACGGGATGTGGAAGTTTTACATCCCGATCAAGACTTGGCAAATATGCTTCGACATTTGCAGATGAGGGATGGATGTGAGCTCCAAGTCTATCCACCTCTGAACTCATCTCTTCCCTGATTATCCTAGCTGTTAATTTAAGCCTTTACTGTTTTTGTTTTTGTTTTTGTTTTTTTTTTTTTGTTTATGGACCTGTGGTGATAAATCCGTCTTGGTTTGGAGGAAGGTATA